>PVKP010001222.1:18081-154149 GCA_004027715.1 Plecturocebus donacophilus
GGTGGATCATCCTAATCTGATCAGTGAGACATTGGAAGAGATTTGCTGGAAGCTTCTAGGAAAATCTAACTTTTAAGGGAGAGCCATAGAAAGCTTCTCTTGCCTTCTTGTATGTGATCAAGAAAGCAATAGCTCTCATTTTACTTGGCTGCTGCCATAGAATCATGAGAGTACATTATTTCATGACTAATCTGTAGAAAGCACATTGGAGAGGAAGAACAAACCTGAAACTCTGATGACGGCGTTAAACTCCTGGATCGATAAATTTTGAATTTCATTCAACCTCTACCTTAATCATATATGAACTATTAAGTTTCCTCATTTAAGTAGATTTTACAGAGGTAGTTGTTACTTGGAACTAAAGCCATTCTAATTGTGACAGCTAAAATATAAGCTATCAGAGAAAATTCTGAAAAATTTCTTAACACATTACTATTATGGACAAAACTCACAGAAGCACATTTAGCAAGAAATGTGAATTTCTACATGTACATTACTAATCAGTTACCTAATGGTAGGAGTGATCACACTTAATAGCATTTATGTCAAAAGCATTTAACACCTTTTATTGATGTAAACTGAATATAAACCAGCAAAGAGATGCAACTGTAATAAATTCAGCTATAATCTAAGGCCAAATTAATAGAAATATAATCAATACAGAATAATTTCTGGACCTTCATAGTTTAGACACAGAGTAATACTTCTTTGGAAAGTAAATTTTTTAAATAAAAAATTGTCAAACAATTAAAAGTGATTTAAAGTAAGTCCAGGCCTCTCCTGTATTTTTGCATTTAAACCTTGGAAGGATTCCTTTCAAATAAAGTAAGCGCTTCCTAAAGTCGTATTTCCTGCATACCTCTCTCGCTAAACTTTATTAGAGTCTTCAGCTGCTTAGAAGTCTCTATTCCTTTTCCCTCTTACCCTTATTCTCTTCTCTGATTTCTACCCTACACTCCTCAGTGTCTCTCTTAATTCTCTCTCTCTCCTTTCCTACTCCTATATTATTAAACTTATTTTCTATTTATTAGTAATTCAATCTTTTCAATAAAAAAAACTCTCAGCATTGAAGATGCACAGGTTAGATTATGTCTTCTCCATCTCCTCTCTACTAATTTTATTAATACAATAAAACTCTTTACTGACAAGAAAGAGGGAAATGTGGAACAAAATTTGTCCAAATAGATGGGAAAACCAGCATGACTATTCAGATCTAGATAGCTTTGGGAACTATTTTAATAATATCCAGCTTAAGGGATGGTAATTCCTTCATATCCTGAGCAAATAATGTTTCCTTTGGAGTATATAATATTCAATTTTCAGTATCATATCTTAACAGAGATATTCAAATATTAGTGAATCTGTAAGACAAAGTGATGAGATGTTATATCAGCATGTTTAATAAAAAATGATGGAAGGCACAGGAAAAGCTTGCTTTAGAAAAGTGTTAGAGTTTTCTGCTGTAATGAAAATATTCTGTGGTGTTCAGTATTGTAGCTGTTAGTATCAAGTGGCTATTGAACTCTTGAAATGTGGCCACTGTGACTTTTAAATCTCATTTAATTTTATTTCATTTACATTTATATGGAAATAACCACTATGTCACTCAGAGTTTCACTAGAGAAACAATCCAGTATGATATGTAGTTCTCTCTCTCTTTCTTTCTCCATCCACCTATCCATCTATGTATGTATGTATGTGTGTATGTATGTATGTATGTATGTATCTATCTACCTATCTATCATCTATCTATCTATCTATCTATCTATCTATCTATCTATCTATCTATCTACCTATCTATCTATCTGTCATCTAGCTATCTATGATTTATTGCAAGGAATTGGCTTACATGATCATCGGGGCTGGCTAGGCAAGTTCAAAACCTATAAAGAAGCGCTGCTTGGAAACTCCTGGGCAGGAGTTAAAGCTGAATTCCACAGGCACAATCTCTTCTTCTTCAGGGAAACCTCAGTTCTGGGCTTAAAGCCTTTCAACTGGTTAGATGAGGCCCAAACATATTATCCAGGATAATCTCCCTTACTTAAAGTTAACCAGATCTGTAAAATACCTTCACAGCAACACCTAGATTAGTGTTTGATTGCATAACTGGTGGCTAAAGCCTAACTAAATTGACACATAAACTAACCATCACAGCCACATAGGCTGGTGGCTACCACAGTGGAGAGTATGGGTCTAGAAAAAAAGGAAATTTAGGTTTGTCATGACAGATGAATCTACATATTAAAATAACAGTGATAAAAATTGGGAACAGCTTTATAACTATGTTCTGATAGTGGGTTGGATGCACAAACCTAAAGGTGGGATCTTTCTCTTCAAATTATTGAATTAATAGTCTTAAAATATCCAAAATTAGAATAGATAGAATAGAATAAATTGTAAAAATAGCACAAACAAAATTATGTTATAAAGTTTGCCTTTGTGCCCTGCAATTCTTTCACTTCTGTTTCTTGTAATTCTGTCACCATTCTCCATGTAAAACAAGCAACATTCTAATTCTTCTTGTCTTTTTAAATCTTCTCAAGAAAGAAGTTGGGACAGATGGCTCACGCCTGTAATCCCAACACCTTGGGAGGCTGAGACGGGCAGATCATGAGGTCAGGAGATAGAGACCATCCTGGCCAACATGGTGAAACCCCATCTCTACTAACATACAAAAAATTAGCCAGGCATGGTGATGTGCATCTGTAGTCTTACCTACTCAAGAGGCTGAGGCAGAGGAATCTCTTGAACCCCGAAGGTGGAGATTGCAGTGAGCTGAGATCTCATCACTGCACTCCAGCCTGGTGACAGAGAGAGACTCCGTCTTGGGGGAAAAAAAAAGAAAGAAAGAACTTGAAACTCATCCATATGCCAAACAGATGTGACTAATAACAGATTAAAATGTAATACTTTCTCTGCAATTTCAAAGTTTGATATACTGAAATCTAATTCTTGTATTTTGTAAATGATAATATAGTGAGGTTCAGTTATATATATATATGTATATATATATATATAATACACCATATATATATTCAGTTTTATATATATATATGTAGTGTATTTAAGATTATATATATATATATAGTGTATATATAGTGTATTTATATATATATATATAGTGTATTTAAGATTAGGCAGTTATTTACTAGTTGAGCCAGGGCTGGAGCATAAGTCCCCCACTCACCATACCAATGTGCCCTTTCAACTACACTAGCTTTTAAGGTGATTATCTTGTATCAGAGATTAAAAAATACAACTGAATAAATCCTCTTTCAAAAATGTAAGTCTTTAGCAAGCAGGCAAGGGCTCCATTTTAGGAAGGAGGCGTCTGGGCATGGAGTGGATCATCCTCTTGCTCCTGCCATCACACTATGCTGTATAGTTACTTCTTTCTTGAGATATATCTGTGAATCAAAATAGATGTACATAAACAGAGTTTTCTACCAATTTTCTATATTGCTTTGGTTGGTATTGGTGGGAAGCTGGTTTGGAGGAGTGAGGGTAGAGCTCCTCTGTGGGGACTGAAGCCTCCGCAGTTAAGCAATGGTGAAAAGAAGGATGAAATTGGCAACACTCAAGCCATTCTACAGCAACCCAAATTATGGTACTCAGGGGGTGGAGATTAAGTGACTTTTTTACCTCCAAATAAAGAGGCAAATTCAAATGCTGGAATATCAGCAGGGGCAGGCTTGTGTCCAGAAAACATTGTTCAGGCTGAATTAGAATTCAAAGCCACAAGAATCTTGGGGAGTGTGCAAAGGGCTATTTAGTTTGCAACCTTCACTAGAATCTGTAAGACAGCCAAAGTTGTTCCGTTTATATTTCATCAGGAATCACCTTTTGTGTTCTCATGCTCCACTGGCTGTAGAATATTCTCTTTCCTCTCTTTCTTTTTTCTTTACCTCCCTTCCTCCCTTTTTCCTTCCCTCCAAACCCTCTTTCCTTCCTATCATCTTTCCCTCCTTCCTTCTTTCCTTCCTTTCTTTTGCTTTAAGGCTTTCTGTATGTATTATGGAATTATATAACTACACACACACACACACACACACACACACACAGACACTTGCACGTGCACATGCAGATTATATGGGCTATTCTCCTCTGTTAAATAAACTGTCTTGCTCCTAATCCCAAGTAAGGGGGCAGGCGCTCTCCCTATGATGGTTCAGCATGTGTTTGCTATATGACATTTGCCCTGTATATATTTGCTATATGACATTATCTCCTATGCTTCTGTGGAATGTAATTTCAATTGCTGGAGTTTTGCCAGCTTGTTGCTGCCACTAGCCAGTGGGGACACCTCACGGAAAGCACTGTATGTAAGCCAATCAAAGAACAAAGCACAGAAGACTTATAAATAGAAAGTTCTACATCCTGTAGAGGCCAATCCTCACAAACAACCCCTGGCATTAATCAGTTGTCAGGCACTGCCTTGTAATCAAGAGTTAGCTTGTAAATAAAAATAAAGATGGAAACAGAACTTTTAAAGAGAGTTGGCTTGTACTCAGCAGGCTGCGACCTCAGAAGCCAGTAAAGACTCTGGACCCAGGATATCGTCCAAAGACAGCCAGAGTAACAGGTTGAAACATAGAAGTACTCACATTGATTCTGCCACATTTATCACATTCTCACTGTTTAACCTAAAAGATATCTTCTTCTATTAGACATCGACATTTGAGTGGTTACCCTGTTTAACTCTGATTTAAGAAAAAAACAGAAGTGAAGAGGATCAAACTTGTATGTACATTTGTGTGTTTTAGAAATATAAGTCAGTAACACAGCTATAAGAACTAGATAAGTGGCAGCCTCTAAAAAGAGTCCTTAGTCTCTTCCTTAGGAAGTATGGCCTAGGAAGAGAACTCCAGACCGTTCACATCCCTTGAATAAATATCCTGTATGTACTGGAAACATATGTTTGACATCAGAGTTAGAATTTTTTATACTGTCAACTGCCCTGGAAAGGAACTCTGAATATTAAGAAAGGACAGAGAGAGAAACCTCATGTTCCCCAAAGTGGTTAACACATAAGAAATCAGACCTGGCCACTTCCAATTCCTTGTCTATTTTCTATGTTCAGCCATTTCTATTATGTACTTGGTTTCCTGGATTTCATCATCCCTTTGTCATGTGGGCACACTCAGTCTGCCATCCCCAAACCTAGGTAAACCCAACTTCTATGTACTTTCTTTTAACCTCAAATAATATGTCCAAACAGAATCAGTCACTCTGGCCCATTCTGCTCCTCCTAAAGACATCCTTATTAATCTAAATGGTTCTACCATCCTCACTCTTGACTTTGCATAGTTCAGTATCCTACCTAACCTCTTCCTTCATTCAGAAAAACTTATACTGGAATAGGCTGGGAGCAGTGGTTCATGCCTGTAAATAATCCCAGAACGATGGGAGGCCTAGGAGAGCAGATTGCCTGACCTAGAGGTCAGGAGTTGGAGACCAGCCTGGACAACATGGCGAAACCACGTCTCTATGAAAAACACAAACAATAACAACAAAAAATAGCCAGGAGTGGTGGTGCATGCCTGTAGTCCCAGCTACTCAGGAGGCTGAGGCATGAGAATCGCTTGAACCTGCAAGGCAGAGGTTGTAGTGAGCCAAGATCATGCCACTGTGCTCCAGCCTGGTGACAGAGCTAGGCTGTCTCAAAAAAAAAAAAAAAAATTACGGTGGGTGGGGCACCTTATATATGAATAAAAATCATTGTCTCAGTGTCATAATATTAAATGAGTCCTCCCCATGAGGAGCCTTTCATGAGGGCCTTGTTCTTCCGTATTTTTTCTACATACTGGCCAGTATTGAAATTTCCAAGCCTTCAGGTGAGTGTAAAAGGGAGTCATTTTAAAACAACATACTGACATGCAAATAAATCACAATATTTAAACCTTCCTGCTATAAAATGATGGCAGGGACTGAGGCAGGTGCAAAGGAGCGCAATTATCTTCGCTTATAGCCTTCCTAACAGTCATGGAATTTGTTGATTCTTTTGTATGACAAGTTACAAAGAGGATGGCTGTACTGTATATTTGCTCCTTGCAAATGTACTACGTGGAATCTTGAAATGAGGCTTTGGCAGAACTATGATGCAGTTTCTTGTGCATTATTCAAACATAGCAGTTTCTTTGTTGCAACTAGCTCTCTACTATTCTCCCAGAAACTCAAAAGAGCAAGCTGCCAAAAAGCTACAGCAATCCCACCGACTTGACAAAAAGAGTCAATGCATTTCAGTTACAAGGCAGCAGGGACCATCTTCCTAGCAAGTCAGAGGTTTGGGAGCTGTTGAGCCCTCTTCACTGTAGAGTCTGTGCCCAGAGAGGACCCTTGGGTCAAACTCTTTTCTCCTGTACTTGTTGTTTATCTTCCTATGTGTTTATACAAAGACAGGTGGTCTCAACTCATGCACCACTGCAATTAATCTGGAAAAAGGACAAAATCAAATTTCAGGCTGTACAGGTGGTTACAGAATTTTCTGGAGCCCATAATCAGTTTGCTCTATTTTCTTTTTTCCCCCAAATTTCCCAGGGTTGAGATAAGACCAAGGCACAGAGCACCAAATCCAAGGCACTCCTCAGTGATATCACTGAATCTTAGAGAAAGGAAGCACAAGAAATTGAACAGACAATGCCAGCCCCCTAACGTTCCCTGGACTGGCATGCTAAACCACAACCTACTATGATGATTTGGAACTCTGAAAATCCTCACCTCCAATTATTTAAACCTGCAATGATTTAACTAAAGCCCCAGACCATTCTGCAGAAAGGCATCTGCCTAGAGTTTCTTTCCCATAAATCTTGAACTCCTCCCATGGTAGCTGGAGAATTAAGTAGTCCATCAGAAAAGGTAAAATTTATGAACCTCCTAGAGCTCACCCCAAGTACCAAAGAGAAGGAAAGTAATTCATGGAATAGCAAACTCCTTCTCAAAATTTGCCCTGAGGTTGAGAATTCTTCTGGCTGAAGGGACAGTGGTTCCCTTTGGGACTTGACCTGAGAAGATGGAGTTCTTACCCAGTTAGCCTGAGTGTTAAGTCTGTAGTACAGAAATGAGTGTCTCCTTGCTCATGCAGAAAAGTGCTGCCTGTGATACTGTTTATTCTAATGACCTTCACACTGAAGGGCTATTAGTCTACAAATGTGATACTTTCTCATCCAAAATGTGGCAAAATCCTGGTGTGGAGCAAGAACTGGAACTCATTCTCCTTTGAGAAGTAATCAAATTCACAACATCCTTTACAATAAATTCACAGAAGAAACTAAGTTTTAAATAGGCATATGTTTGCCTAGAAGCAAAATAAAACATCTGAGTTTTCCCTCATTCTGTGCCTAATTCAAATTTTGCTTGGCAATCTGCAGATCCCACGGAGGTAACCTCCGAAGGTTTTGATGGGTTAGAAGGGAAGCTTAAAGAGTAATGATCCAGTTTTTCAGCTGGCAAATATTTTCTGACTCTGGACAGACCTCCCTGGATTCAGTCCCTTCTGCTCACTGAAGCAGAAGCATGATGGGTT
Organism: Plecturocebus donacophilus; assembly: GCA_004027715.1. Lineage (NCBI taxonomy): Eukaryota > Metazoa > Chordata > Mammalia > Primates > Pitheciidae > Plecturocebus > Plecturocebus donacophilus. The sequence continues at coordinate 25,604 of PVKP010001222.1, forward strand.
CCAGTTTTATGCTTTGGTCTGGGGAGGTGGCAGCCATACTCTTGCTCCAAGGCAGCTGTTACCTCCTGAATTTACTTGGCATGTGGCTGCCAACACAAGGTGCTGGGATAGATTTCATAGTACCCGCCACCACTTTATTCAATGCACAGCAGGCAAAGCTGAAGCATGCAGAGTCTCTTTAAAACGAGGCTTGCCAAATAATCCCCCTGTGTCTTTTGGCTCCTAGAAGCAAGCTGATTGATCATAAGAGGACTGTCTGGTTTTTCCCATTTCATCCCCTGCTTTGGGATATCTCCCCACAGAACTGCCTACAGTAAAAGTTCCCAGAAATATTTCAAACACATGCATCAAATTTGGCAGAATTGGGGAAGTCAGTAATGACCTCTATTTTCCCAGCATTTATAAGCACCCCTCCACAGACACACACATGCATGCATACATATGCAACACACACACTCCCTAAGGAACACTCATAATGCACTCTCTCACAGACAGTCACACTCATTGAGCTTTTATTCAGGGATACTAGTGCAGATACCAGTAGGAAGTTCCAGGAAGGAGAGACAAATAAAAGACTCCATCCTAAGCAATGAAAGTCAACCGGGCGTGTTGGCTCATCCTTGTAATCCCAGAACTTTGGGAGTACCAAGCGGGAGGATCATTTGAGGTCAGGAGTTGGAGACCAAAAACACACAAAAAATTTAGCCAGGCATGGTGGCGAGCACCTGTAATCCCAATTACTTGGGAGGCTGAGGCAGGAGAATCACTTGAACCCAGGAGGCAGAGGTTGCAATGAGCCAAGATCACACTATTGCATTCCAGCCTGGGTAACAGAGCGAGACTCTGTCTCAAAAAAAAAAAATTGTGCAAGGTAAAATTCAGATATTGAAAGAATTAAAATAAATTTCCAAAATATGTGCTGTTGCTTCAGATCTAAAATTTACAGACTTTTGTGTGTGCATATGTATATACACCCATACATACATATATAAACAAATTCCTTGGCTTACATGTGGAGATCTTATCTCCTGATAAATGCCACATAAGTTGAAAATGTTCTAAGTTGAAAACTTATTTAATACCCTAATGTACCAAACATCGTAGCTTAGCCTAGCCTACCTTAAACGTGCTTATAACATTTATATTAGCATACAGTTGAGCAAAATTATCTAACACAAAGCTTGCTTTATAGTAAGGTTTTGAAAATCTTAAGTAATTTATTGGATACTTTACTGAAAATAAAAAACAGAATGATTGCATGGGTAATCACCATGAACGTACACAGCTGAAAGCACACTGGACCTGAACAATATTTGAAGCATTGGGCCGAAATTAATTGCTGGACGATGGGGATGCTTGCTATAAGAACAGAGTCATCAATTTCTCTCTGTTCTGTTAAAGCTCAAGAATCCCTAGTAGAAGGCCGAGGGCATCGACACATGTTGATGGTTTAGCAGGTATAGCGTTGTTGTTGTTATTGATGCCAAGTATTAGTTATTTACACTCCTGATCACATGGCTGACTGGAAGCTGTGGCTCACAGCAGCTGCCCAGCATTGAGAAGGAGTATCCTACTCCTATTCTGGGAAAAGACTGAAATCCCAAACTCTAACAATTGTTTCTACTGAATGCATTTTTTTGCATCATCATGGAGTAGAAAAATTCTAAGTCAAGCCATCATTAAGATCATTTATATATATATATTTTAAATAATGTTATACAGTGGTAATACATATTCAATGATATAAAAATTAAGAGGACTAAAATGAAGAAAAAATTTTCTTACTGTCTAGAAATAATCACTAGACACGTGTATGATGCCGACAGCAGTTAGACCAACCATCCTCAATTTTTTGTCTATATAATTTTGTTTTAACTTTTTTTTTACTAAAATACATCATTAAATTTTCTCCCATTAGACACAATAGTTTTTATTGTGTTTGAAATTGCTACACAGTTTTTGATAACATGAATCTGTCATAAACATCTTTAGTCACACCTACTTGTAGATTTTTAGTAGCTTCCAAATTTTTCCCATTTTAATTTATATTGTGATAATTTTTTTATCTCTGTGTGTGTGTTTATGTGTGTTTTTGGTTGTATGGTAGTCATATATATAATGTATACATATATATATGTATACAAAATACATATATTTTCAGTAAAGTATCCAATACATACATATACATTATACATATATATAGTGCATACATATATGTGTATACATTATATATATGTACTCATCATATATATAGTGTATATATGATGGGTACCATACAACCATACATATATATGTATGCCCACACATCTACATGCACACTGATTAACTGCGGTATATAAAATGTTCATTTCTCAGCACCTGTAATCCCAGCTACTCAGAAGGCTAAGGCAGGAGAATCACTTGAACCCGGGAGGCAGAGGTTGCAGTGAGCTGAGATCATGTCACCACACTAAAGCCTGGGTGATGGAGCTAGACTCAGTACCAAAAAAAAAAAAAAAACCCTCCCCAATTACATTTTACAGTCATTTCCTATACTCTTAGATACTTTAGTGTGTTTTAATTTTAAATATTTTAAAATCTAAAATACTCTTGAGTATAAGATAAGCTTACAATAAAACAAATAGCTATTGAGGACTTATTAAATGGCTAATGATATAGTGAGTGAGAGTGAGAGAAGTGAATGGATTCAGTAATGTGGCTTTGTTACTTGTCATTTAGCATGTATTGCAAGCATAATGTGAAATTATTGTTTTCATCTTTAAAAATGAGGATAACCCCTATTTCACCAGAGTAGGCTAAACATTTTGACAGTATTTTATCACTATGTATTTTATTATAAAACACTTCTTGATAAGGCTAAATGGCACTAAAGCCACAGTCATTGTTCTTATTTACCCATTAACAAAACTTCTGATTCTCTGTCCTCCCTTTAATATTCATATGTATGTAGTTATGTGGAGAAAGTATTAGTCACCAAAATTTCTCTTAGGAAAGCCTAGTGGTAGACTGAATAAATGCTTCCCACTATAAACAAATATAAAGCTGGACAAAGTGTGTGAGGCACCTGTCTGTATGCATTAAATAACAGGCAGTCCAGAACTGTGTCCCTTGAAAGATGCTCTACAGATATTCTGAGACCAAAATATTCCCAGGCTTTCGTCGCTACAGCATGTTTCTTATCCTGGGGAAGGAAATGGTAGAGTCAAAGAAGTGTTGAAGTCTCACTGAGCTGAGAAAGCAGAGACTGAAGTTCTGAATTTTCAAGTGAAGTGGCTGGAACATGCAGAGCAGAATGTTAGAAAGAAGGAATTTGCACCAGTTGGAGAGTAGCTGGCCAAGGAGTTCACATGCAGATTTATTATGGATTCTTCATGGCAAACAGCTGGCTGTTCATAAGCAGGGAAGAATTCTGTGAGACATGTCAAAAATCAATATCTGCAGGTTTCAGAGATAAAATGACACACCAGAAGTAGCACAGGGCTTGGAGGTGTTTCCATTCTGGCTCAATGAAAGTGAAGAGACATTACTGAACACCCCAGATATTTAGCAGAGACATAATAACCATGGGACAAAGACAGGATTGAGCATAAATTTAAGTGAAACTTCTGTAACAAAGAACTAAACTAAATGAAAAACAATTACTTAGTGAAACAAAATGTATAACCTCTGGACAGAAAACAACAGACTCATAAATCCCTACAGCATACATATTATTCACAATGTTCATGTGCAATTCAAAACCAACATGTATGTGAAGAAACTGGAAAATAGCATCCCTTCTCCAAAAAGCAGTCCATGGGAAAAAGCATAAGATAAGCCAGATGTTGGGATTAGCAGCCAAGGACTAAAAAGTCACTGTTAGAAATATGTTCAAAGGCACAAAGGAAAACACAATCATGATGATAAAAATAAATGGAGAATTTTGGCAGATAAATGGGAAGTATAAAGAAAATTTTATATCTGAAATTATAATATGTGAAAAGAAACATTTGTGAATTCTCTTAGCAGAATGGAAGACAGTAAACTTGATGACAGATCAATAGAAATAATCCACTTTGACATTTATAAAGCACCACATTTATCAATTGAAAAAGTCATATTCATTTTGATTCTAAATGGAACCAAGAAATATATTATATAATAACCCCCCAAAATATCAATACATTTCAAAAGTATTAAAATCTTATAGAATATATTTATGGCCTAGAGTGACATTAATTTAGAAATCAAGAGCATTAGGGGATTTAGAAAATTCCCCCACGTATTTTGAAGGTAAATTATATCCTTCAGTGCAGGAGTTGACTTCCGTGTCCTATGATGTTTCCACATTTTTAAAGTCCTTACTTCGGGGTAGTATGAATTGTTTCAGATGATTCTTAGACTTTCCTTGCCCAAATACAGGGATCAGAATTTTTTCTAAGGACTCCTCATTACTTTACTTATAGAATGGCATTTCGAAATCAAGCCCATTAGCACTAGAATGCCATTACTCTTTGAGCCTCTCAGCAAATAGAATTACACATGTAATACATGTACATACATATAAACATTCATTTTTATATCCATCCATCTGTAGTCACATTACAAAAATTGGTATAGTTCCAACTCTTTTTTTTTTTTGAGACAGAGTTTTGCTTTTGTTGCCTAGGCTGGAGTACAATGGCACTAACTCGGCTCACTGCAACCTCCACTTCCCAGATGTTCAAGAGATTCTCCTGCCTTAGCCTCCTGAGTAGCTGGGATTACAGGCGTGTGCCACCACACCTGGCTAATTTTTTTGTATTTTTAGTAGAGATGGGTTTCTTTCTCTACGTTGGTCAGGCTGGTCTCTAACTCCCTGCCTCAGGTAATCCACCCACCTTGGCCTCCCAAAGTGTTAAGATTACAGGTGGGAGCCACTGCATCTGGCCTAGTTCCAACTCTTTTAGTAATGTCCAAGACATCCTTTTAAAAGTTCTAATTGCTTTTATTGTCACCAACAATTAGACAGATGGAAAGGCCTGCTTCGCTTTAAATTTTAGGTTTGGGAAGGCAGAACTTACTCTAATTTTGTTCATTATTCTTTTATTTTAGATTCATCAGAAATATTCATACATTAAGCCAACCATTTAGATCTTTCTAGAAGTGGATGGAATCTTGAAGTAAACACTGCATCAGGGTCAGTAAGTTGGTGATAAATGGCACAATGTGGAGTTCTACACGTTCCTTATTCAAGCCATCCTCTTACCTACATCCCAAGATATCTGATTTTTATTTGTACTTTTTTTCTGCTTCCCGTCTCAGAAAAACAGAGGGCCTTTTGCCTGGCCATGTGTGTGTATATGTCTCTGCTCCAGAAGGAGGTGGAAACGAAGCTCTCATAATTGCTGATTATTCCATGTGGTCAGGGTCTTCCCTGGTCACTATCGTCATCCCCTCACCTCACACTCTCTCTTCATACAAGCACAATCCTGTTTTGCTCACGTGCCTTAGCAAAATTATCAGTGGCCAACTAGTTGCTATCATGAGAATGTTTCCGTTCTCATCTTGTCCCATGTCTCTGCAGTATTTGATCATGCTCTCCTTCAGAGCTGTTGCATGCATAGATTTGGTGCACACAGCTGTTATGAACTACAGCACTCCCTTCTTATTAAGATCCTTCTACCCCACACCTCACACTCCATAATCTTTAAACTATTCTATTCTTCCTTTGAGATTTCCTGTCTTTTCAAGTTGAAAAGCACACCTTTGTCTGACACAAACTTGAGATGCACCCTGAATCGTTGAAGCTTGCATGCTTCTCATATTCACCCTCTGTCTAAATTCTGATAATTCTATCTAGAGTTTCAAATTCATTCTCTCTTCTGTATCTGCATAGTCACTACTCTGAGGCAAGTGGTCATCACCTCTAGACTGGAGCAGGGATTCCTCAGTGTTCTCACTGCCTTTCATTTCCCCCTAAACCCTATCCTTTACCCTGCCATCAATGTGATTTTATACTACATATCTGATCATTTCATTCTTCTGCTCAAAAAGTATTGATGACATTTCTTTGCTTATGAGTTTATATCTAAACCTTTCCACAAGTTTTCCAATATTTTTGAGACTTGTCTGTTTTTTGCTTACTCATTTTAGCTATTTAAAACCTCCTTGCTGTTCTGATTCCTCACTCTGTGAGTTAGTGCTCTTACTACACTCATTTTTGACTTCTATGACTCTATTAATCATTTTTGCCATGGGGTGAAATTCCTTAGGTTTAGGTCAATCATTTACCCATGATGAACTTACATTTACAAACATATATATATAATCACATATATATATAATCATATATATATATATAAGATCATCATATGCAGATAAGAAATTTTATATATATATATATATATATATATATATATATATATATATATAATTTCAGCAAATGACCCTTACAGCAAAGAAGAAAACTATACAGGGAAGTGGTTTTCAGTGGCTTGATATGGTTGCAAAAGGGAGATTAGGGAAGGATATTAAAATCAGAGATTAGATTCCAGTTGAATTTGAAAAAAGTTGATACATTTTCTCTGATTTGTCTTTGTCACCTAAAATTCACTTTGCAATTCTGAACAACAAGACGCTGAACTCAATCAACATTGGCTCTTTCTCCCAGATTTTGCAGCAAACTTTCTTCATCAACGCCCTTCATGCCACCAGGGTGGAAGCTGTGGCTTGGTGTAATCCTAGCTATTACCAGTTAATGACACCTCCTTTTTTTATTTCATGGACACAGCATTAAGCACAACTGAACCCATGATCACCTACATGCCTTTAGACTATTTCTACTTATTCAGCCCATCTTTTCGTTTTGCAGTCTTTCTCTTGAATACATTTCCTCCGAGCAAGTCTGGTTAAAATAAAACTTAAGGCAACTAAAACAAGAGTAAAGCAAACTGAAGAGATTATGATTTAAAAACAGAAGAGAGGGCAATACGCCATATGGCCAGCTCAGCATGGCCTTATTGTACACACAAAAGCATTTTACAGTGGCTTCCATAGCATACAAACAGCCTTATCCATGACTCCAGCTGCCTGTTCACCCAAATAGCTCCAGAGGGCATCCCTGTGAGATGGTTTGGCATGTAGGGAGACAACCCCACATCAGAGTCTGAATCCCATAGTTTTCTAGGCTGTAGGGGGAAAGCAGGAAATACGGAGAACTGTAGTTGTGATAGAATTTGTAGCTTGGAGAGTGAAGACTGTCCCAAACTCTTCAAGACACACATCACTGGGCCTGGTCCGAGCAAACAGCTGTGCTGTTAAGAGTAAGTGGATGCTGCTGTGGGGCTTTTAATTGAAGAGGCATAACATTAGGCCAGATGAGGGACCCACCATAATTAGAAGACAGACTACTTAACGGCCAGTAGCCATGGCCTTGAATGGGGAATGGGAATTCAGCTACTTGGCATTTCTCTCACTATAGATCATAATGGATTAATTAAAACTGCACAAAGACAAAAACATGCCCAAGGTAAGCATAAAGCCACATGGAATTGCACTGAATAGCATTATGAGCACTGTAGCCCAGGGTTTGCAACACTCCCATCTGAGTGTTGGAATGAAGGCCGTAACAAGCACTCCCACCTCTGTCCTGGCCTTTTACTGATCCTTAACTTTAAAGAGGGGCAGCAACTTCACAACCTGATCATGTTAGGCTCCTACAGAAAGACAGAAAGAAGCTGCAGAATATATTCTTCCTCTTCAGTGCCTACTTCAATGATAGATCTTTTTTTTTTTCTTTCACCTTTTGTTTCTGCCACCCCATTTCCTGGGCTGATTCTGCCTCCTGAAATAGCTAAATTTTTCATGTTGCCCACCCACAAAAGCAAGTTGATGGTTTGCAGGTAGTTTTACACCATGCAGAAGAAACCACAGCCATTCTTTGCAAGCTCCTCATTTAGTCTGAAGCGTAACAAAAATCATGTGATAGAAAGAGCATGGACTTGCAGTCAGGTTGCCCTGGATTTACATTCAAATACTGCAATGTACCAGCATAAATTATTTATTACTTATCTTCTGTTAAAATGGAGTTAAGAGAGCATGCACTATGCAGGGTTGTTATGAGGAATAAAGAAAGCATCATCATCTATAACACCCAACACAAAAGCACCTTACATATGGCCTGATGCCCGATGAAAGTTCAGTAAGTGGCCGTTTCCTTTCCATTCAGGTTTTGGTGTGAAATGGTCAAAAGTGATAGGATTATCTGTCCATAATTGAAGTTGAAACATAATGTAAATCCTTCCTCTTAGTATATTCCCAATTGCATATTTTATAACTGCCCTCAATGAGCTCAATAGATGGATTTTAGCAGCTTCTTTCTGTCATTTCTTGGACAGGTAAGAGGTTAAGAAACACAAGAAGCTTGAAAAACAAGGGAAGTGAATTGATCAGCATACCTGATTGTTAAGACCTCAATGAATGATGATTTAGAACCATCCAGCAGGCATGGTTCTACCCTGTAGAGCTATAAATGGCTACCTCCAGGAGTCACAGGTGTTTGTCATCCTAATGGCACTCAAGCAGAGGCCCAATAGACTCTTGGAAGACTTCGTAAAAAGGATGCATCTATAGATGGAACATGATCTAAATGTGTGGGCCTACAGGTTTCTTGTGACTGGAAATTTGGTGCCTTTATCTCTTGAGTCAAGCAATAAATAAAAACATAGTCTTAGGAACTGAAGAATCAGAGAGCACTATCTGATTATTTGGTGTTTTGTATGTAACACAGAGAGTAAAAGACTTCACACAAATTGACTTTGAATGACTTTTACCAAGTGTCTAAGTTATTGATAGTGGAAGAAGTCAAGTCACAAAGGCTCTGAATTATAATATGGAAGGCTCATTTCTGGCTTCCAATTACCTTAGAAATATTAGAGTGAGTACTAAGAGACACGTACATAAAGATTCTTGCAAAGGTAGAGCTTCATTTATGTTCTTGGTGAGGGTGGCTACGTCCCTTTAAGGTATTTCATTATGTGAAAATTTGGCAAAATTCAAAATCCAATACCTGGGGCCACAGATTTGTACTTTGTGAGTCTTGCATTTGGATTACTATGATTTATCTCTAGGAGGTTCTAGTTAAATTCAAATATAATAATTGGTAAAAAAAAAAAAAAGAAATTAATACCAAGACATCTGTTTTTTAATATAGACTTTTTGAAATGAGATGGCATGTACTGATGCCAAAAAAATGTGCTGAAACTTAACACATTTAGAGCAGCTAGAAGAATATAAACTCAAATATGTAGCAATTCAGGCCTACTTCCTTGGAGAGAGAAGAGGTTTAATCATGTCACTAACAGTGTTCCTTTGGAGGATTTATATCACATTGGCTTTCTTTTGTGCCACATAGATGCCATTGTATATGTTTATTTGGCTTTTTTTGCTTATTTGAGACATAGGTAGATGCACAAGATACACAATATGAAAAATGGATGATTTCTATCAGTTCTTATTTGAAAAGAAGCTAGACAGACTAATATATCCCAGATCCATGTATCAAGTATCAGTAACATTTCATGTTAGCAATTTAATAAGATACTAGGGAACTCTTTTCCTATATCTCTGGATATATGTCTATTTTCAGTAATAAAGACTGGAATACAAACTGAAATTCACATGAAAGAGTTTAATTAAGTCAGCATTAGTATTTCAAATTTTGTGTACACTTTCTCAAAACAAAAATTGTGCTAAACCACTAGATAATATAAGTTCCAAAAGGAAACTAGGCACTTGTATTGAATATACACAGAATGGATAGTTTAGAATACAGGAAGTTGAAGGAGCTGGTAATCAGGGTATTGTTTGTACAATCTGGGTAGAGTTTTAAGAAACAGTGGTATCATGAGTGCTCTACTTCAATATGTTTCTAGGATAAGGGAGAGAAGACAGGTTATCCAGGTTCAGAAGGATTTTAGAGGAGGTACAGAAAAGAGGAAATAGGAAGGCCTAGAAAACACATCTTAACCATTTTAATTAACTTTGCACCTTGACTCTGAACTGTGCAAAGAAAATTCTCCCCTCTATTTTCTCTGGCTTTCCAGAGAGTGGCTATTTTGATTACAGATTTTAAGTGTGGCTGCTACATATGGAGATGAAGATTTTGAGTCTACAGTCATGTGTGGCCACTGCCCAGCTCCTACTCTGCATTCTTAATGTTCCACAGGAGGTCTCGGGCACACATACACTCCCTAATAAGTACAGTTGGATGGCGACTCCCTTTAATGCTGCTTGACACATTGTATTTATGCAGGTAGAGACAGCAGTTAAATAAAATATGTGAGCTTCATAATCCTTAAATTTCTTCTCTCTTCCTCTTCCCTAGTGTGCTCTGTCTGTTGTACACAGACTCTTTTCCATAGAAAATAACCACACTGTCCTTTTTAATGTTTTTATACCACAATACCTCTAGGCACTAGTCCACCTTCTAGAAGAAAAACCTAATAAAACCTCAGGAAGTGATTTAATTATGGCAGAGGAAAAGAGTAAAGAGTGAGATGAAGCCAAGACTGAAATAGTAGGGGGCAGGGGGATCTCAGGGAAGGAGTTGGGCACTCAGAAAGACAGTGGAAGAGAAACACACTGGCTCATTTAGTAGATGCAAGCAGGGCCCTCTAAGCTGCAAAGAGAGCAAGGATGATGCAAGAATGTGAGGAAGAGGAATTATCAATACATGGTACCAAAGGTTCCCACACAGGCATGGTCCCTCTAACTCAAGGCATCTGTCCTTCTTTCCTTAGCAAAAAACTCCGCCATAATTTATTACATGTTATTTTCTTTATTCCAGTAAAAGAGGCATTAGTAATCACTCTCAGGTTCATGCTAGAGAGCATTATTTTTTAAAGAAAGACAAGAAAGACATAAGCCCAATCTAATAAGAGCAGAATCTGAGTAATTGCTACCATTGTGTTCTATGCAAATGCTGCCTGCTAGTTTACCTATCTGGTTCATGACACAGCGATATATAACATTTATTCAAGCATTCTTTCATGTAACAGAAATTTACAAGAATCTACTCTGTGTAAAAGACAAGATACTTCCCTTGAGGAAGTTACAATTTGTTGTGAGAAGTTGAAATGGGAATTACTGTAATAAAAAGATGGCAATTGCAACACTGACTTTATTAACAAGTTACAAACAGTAAGGAGGGTCTATATTCATTAGTTCAGCCTGAAAATGGGCAAAAAATCACCAATTCCATCTCAGAAGAGATAACTCATGAGTTGGGTTTCAAGGGATGCAATGGATTTTTCTAGATTAAATAATAATAATAATAACACATTCCTTGACACAGAAATGTGTATGAACAATGGCATAGATGTGTTGGAGAAATATGAGGGAATTGATGTGGCTAAGCATAGAATATGATATAAAGAGGGACAGGGGCCATCAGGAGGTATGTCTTGAATGGTAGATTGAAACCAGATGGGAAATAAACCTGTGGTTAAGCATTGTGAACGGCATCCTTTAGCAGCAGGCAGTCAAAGAAGGGCTGGGGGCAGGTGTAGCATCACCAGAACGGAGTGTTAGAAAGTCCACGGGCAGCTGGGAGAGTACCGTGAGAGTGTGGCTAAAAAGAGGGAGACCAGTTGAGGCAGTGGTGGTGTCCCAGGAAAAAGACTGGACACTGAAACAGGAAAGATGGCGGAGAGGCAGTTTGACACGCAAAGTCCATCTAATTCAACTCGGAAGTTTGGCTTTGGAGTCCTGTTGGAATACTCTGAGTCACGGTAAAGAAATGTATAATTTGATGGGAGAAAACAAGAACTTGTCTTACAAAAGAGAGGTGAAACATACATGAGCTTCAGGTGAAAAAGCATCTTGTGCTGTGAAAAAGGTGGCTTGCTCTGTTTGGGAAGATGCGGGTTTCAACCCCTGGCCTTTGGAGTCAAAACACATGGTTTGCAATCCATATCCACTGGGCAACTTGGACAAGTGACTTAATATTTCAATTCTTTATGTTGCTCATCTGCAAAGTGAAAATTACCCCAGTGCTTTTCATCAAAAGTGAGAATGTTATAAGGATTAAATGAATAATATGCATAAAGTGCTGAGAAGAGCATCTGGTTCATCTCAGAGACTTAATAAGAGTCAGTTGTTAAAAGCAGCAGTTGACATTATTAATCACAAAGACACATTGAGAGTCAGTTCATCTTATCCTAAAACATTTAGATAATCTGCCTTCCCCAACCCCCGTCGCAGTGGACATGCAATCCCAAGAGAATCAATTAAAAATAGAAGCAGCTTGTTTTAAAAAGAGAGTCACTTCTTTGGACCTAGAAATATTATATTCCAAAAATTTATTTCATCAATGAAAGGGGAAGATATCAATGCCCTCAGAAAGTTGTACAGTTGGGCATCATCTCAAATCCCCAACCTCAACACTCCCCTGAGGACATAGAGATTCTTGACACCCAGGCAAACACTAATCACATTAGTAAAAAAGCAATGCTTATTATGGCTGACAGCATTGTCCCAAATTATAGGGAAGCAGGGAGGGAGATGATAAAGAAGGGAAAGTAGAAGGAGAAATTCTTTGTTAAGACTCTAATCAGCTGGAAGACCTTGTGTGCAACTAAAAAGAAATTAACATGAGAGTAGAATCTTGATGCACAGCTACCGCCTCAAAAATAGGATGCAATTAAGTGCTTCTAACAAGGCTCCAGTAGTCTGATGGTGAATGTAGAAAGACCAGCTTAATGAAATGTCATGGGGACACTGCTTATAATAATCATATGCCCTGGATGCCAAATGGAACTTTACCTGCTGGAGAAACGGTTACAGAGGAAAAGAACAAAAGCCTGCCAACTGTTAGGAAATAGAACAGAATGAGCTCAAGGCCCTAGGGGAAGGTGGAAAATTAACGCAGCCTCTGTGTCTTGTTATGTTTTCTTTACCACTGTGCTTTTCTCTTCTGGATTTAAAATTGTATATTTCCCACCAGATGGGGGGCTCTTTTAGAAACGTAGTGTTGGACTTGATGTCTGGACACTGCAAATTTAGAAATCTGGTTAAGGGTAAGATTGTATAGAGCCAGGGATGTCATTTAGCTTGCAAGACTTTATAACTACCCTTATTATTCGCTTTGTTATTTCCCTTGAATACACAGTTTACATTCCCTTGTGGCCAGTTAACTTACTTGAGGCTTCTGACTTATTCAGGTCTCTCCTCAAATGAAAGCATGTCAGAGAGATCTTCACTGAATATCATTATTCAAAGTTGTCCCCACTTAATCCCCCAGGCACTCTCTAGCCCACTACCTTGTTTCATTTTCTTCACAACATTTTTCAATTCATAAAAATATTATGTATTTTTCCTGCCCACTCTGATACAACCTCCATGAGAACACAAAACATGCCTCTCTATTTTGTACACCACTATATCCTCAGTCACTTGTGCAGTACCAGAATGTATTCAATGCTCTAGAAACATTTGGAATAAATTTTTTATCCATACATGTACATAATTTCTTAATGCTTTCTAGCACTGCGAGTCCACTTTCTACTCTAGGATTCTCGCATACCTTCTCCTCTCTCCTCATCAAGTCTACATGCCTCTTGGTTTTATTTCTCTAAACTCAACCTCTCCTTTTACAGTTACCCTATTTTCAGTCTGAACATTCTGACTTTTCTGTTCAAAATCTTTACACAAACTCTTCATTCTCCTGCTCTGTTCATTTTTCCTTCTCTACATCATCCTTCCCATCAATATATAAATATGCTATGTTACTCCCAACCATAAAAACAAACAAAACCACACTCTCTCTCCAACAACCACTCCATTCCAGCACTTGTCAGGGTTACAAAAAAACTCTCCCTATAGTTGTCTTTATTCACTGTTTTTGCTTTATGTCCAATTTTCCTAAAACCTAGTTCAACCAGGACTTACTCTTCACCTCTTTTATGAAACACATCACCAAGACCATCGGTGACCTTCATGCTGTGGAATCAAACATGCTCTCCTATGTCCTCAACTTACTTGGCCACTCAGTGACACCAGACAATTGAACAATCCCTCCCTCAACAAAAATTAATTTGTTGAGATATAATTAATGTACCATAAAATGCATCCAATTTGATGAATTTTGACAAATAGATGCTCACATGTAATCTGCATTAACTACCAACACAATCAAGATATTGCCCTCCTCTAAAGTCCCTTTGTGTCCCATTCAGTTAATTTTTCCCCACACTCAAGGTAATCATTTACCTGTTTTCTGTCACTGTAAGTTAAATGTGTTTTTGCATATTTTAAATAAATGGGAGTTATATGGTATGTGCTTTTTTGCATCTGCCAGTGCTCATCAGCATATACATTCATTTTATTGCATTAATCGGTAGTTCATTTTTATTGCCAAATAGAATTTTATTGCTTAGATATGCCACTTTTTAAAATTAATTGTACTGTTGATGAACATTTGGATTGTTTTAATTGTGGAACTATCAGGAATGAACAGAATGCACATGTATGCATACATATCTTCATGTGGACAGAGGTGCTAGTTTCTATTGGATAAATATTTAGAAAACGAATTCTGAGTCATCAGGTAGGTGCATGTTTAATTATATAAGAAATTGTCAGTTTTCACAGTGGTTATACTATTCTATATTCCCACAAAAAATGTTACCGTTGCTCTGTATCTTCACCAATACTTAATATTGTTAATCTTTTAATTTTAATCATTCTAGAGAAGGTATTGTTATTTATCATTTTGGTTTTAATTTGCATTATCCTAGTGAATAATGATGTTAAGAGCCTTTTAATAGGCTTTTTGGTCACTTTTGACTCTTCTTTAGTGATTTATCTTTTCAAATGCTTATCTTACTTCAAAATATAAGGTTGTCTTGTTATTGACTTGTAAAACATTTTCTAATTATGCATTTTGAAATTACCTTTTAATTTTCTTAACAGTGTTTATTGAAGAGAAAAGTTAATTATATGAAATCCAATTTATCAGCTTATTCATTCACATTATGTACTTTTTATGTCCTGTATAAAAACTCGGCTTAACTCAAGGTCAAAATGAGAAATACTTCCTCTAGAAATTTTAAAGATTTTAGCCTTTACCTTTGGGTTTATGATTCATTTCAATTTATTTCTGTATAGAGTGTGATGCAAAGAAAAATTTTTTTTTTTTTTCATATAAACAGTCAATTGTTAAGCAAAATTCATTACATTTCCTTGGCACCTGTGTTGAAAATAAATTGACTCTTTATATGTAAGTTGCTTAGTTGTGTTTATGGACTTTCTATTTTGTTCCATTCATGTATATATCTACCCTGTCCAACACCACAATATTTTGGAACTGTAGCTTTAGAATAATTCTTTAAGTCAAACAATTTAAGTGTCCAATTTTGTTCTTTTCAAAATTTCATTGGCTATTCTACATCATTTATATTTCAATATAAATATCTATATGAATTGATCAACTTCTAGCACCCCCTCAAAATTAAAAAAAAAAAAAAAGTCTGTTGGGATTTTGATTGAGATTATATTTAGAAATATAGATAATTTGAAGGATATTGGTACATTGCAACAATGAGTGTTCCAAGATAAAACATGGTATATCTTCCTATTTAGGTCTACCGCTCATGTAGGTCTTTGAAAATTTTATTTAGTGATGTTTTGTAGTTGTTGGTCTAAAGATTTATATGTACTTTCTTAAATTTGTCTATAGGTATTTCATGTTTTCAATGCTGAAATACCTATGGACAAAATGGTACTCATTTTCTTCATTTCAATTAAATTATTAGTCATTAGTGTATATAATTGACTTTTGTATATTTACCTTATGTCATGCAAATTTCTTAAACCAAGTTATTAGATTTTATAGTTCTTTTTCTAGAAGATTCTCTAGGAATTTCTTTATAAACAAATCAGTCATTTTAAAGAAGAGTTTTGCTTTATCCTTCCAATTTATAATGTTTTTTTCCTTGCCTTATTGCATCAAATAAGATGTCTAGTAAAATATTGATAAGTAGCAAATGAAAATATCCTTGTCTTCTTCCAGAACTTAGAAGAGACAATAAGTCTTTCACCATTAACAGTAATATTAACTCATTTTTTATAAATACTTTTTATTAATTTAAATAATTTCCGTTTTTCTTTTTATTTTGGGAAGGAGTCTTGCTCTTTCACCCAGGCTAGAATGCAGTGGTGCAACCTCGGCTCACTGCAACCTCCGCCTCCCGGGTTCAAGCTATTCTCCTGCTTCAGCCTCCTGAGTAGCCGGGATTACAGGCACGCACCAGCATGCCTGGCTAATTTTTGTATTTTCAGTGGTATTTTGTATTTTTTCACCACATTGGCCAAGCTGGTCTTGAATTCCTGACGTTAGGTGATCAGCCTGCCTCAGCCTACCAAAGTGCTGGGATTAGAGCTATGGTGCCCAGTGAAATATTTCCCTTTTATTTCCAAGTATTTGGCAGTTATTATTATTAATGATTGTTGACTTTTGTTCATTACTTTTTCTTCATCTATTATATTTCATTTCTTTTTACTCTTTCATTTTTTGTATGTATGCATTTTGATAGCTAGCTAACTAATGTGGTAATCAAACTGATTGTGTTTTGGATGTTAAACCAACTTGACATTCCTGAAGTAAACTTATTTAGCCATTATGTACTTTTTACATATTATTGGTTTTAATTTGCTACTATCAGGTTAAGAATCTTTCATGTATGTCTTAAAAGATACTGTTCCTGTATCTTTTTCTGTTATTTTGGCATCAAGGTAATGGCCTCATGAAGTGAATTGAGAAGAGTTTCATTTTTCCCATTTGCTGCAAATTAATTTTTTTGGAGTAGGCATTATTTATTCCTTTAGCATTTAGTAGAATTAAGTAAACTATCTCAGCCTAAAGTTTTCATTGTGCAAAAATTTTCACTATGAAATTTCTTTGTTTAATAGATACATGGCTCTCTAGATTAGTTTATCTTGTCCTTGAGTGAACTTTGTTTTTCCTTCAGGAATGTGTCCATTTTATCTAAGTTATCTAATTTATCTTATCAGATTATTGTCAATAGTTCCTTATTATCCTGTTAGCTTCTTTAAACTCTGCTGTGATTTTACTTCTCACTTTCCTGGTATCTGGCAATCTGTGAATTTAAGTATTTGTTTTTCTTTACCTGAGTCAAGATTTACCAATACTGATGATTCTTTCAAAGAATCAGCTTTTGGTTTAATTGATTTTCTCTGTTGTTGTTATAATTTATATTTCATTGATTTTAGCTCTTTATTTTTTTTCTGCTTTATATGAAAATAATTTGTTCTTTTCTTAACTTATTTTTATAGAAAATAAGTCATTGATTTGAGCTCTCTTCTTTTCATTTTTCTTTTCCAATAAATGTGTTTAACACTTTAAATTTCCAACTGTTTTCCACCAATGTTGATGTACATTGTATTTTTATTTCAAGTCAATTCAAATATCTTCAAAATTTTAAATAATTTTTTGACCTATATCTTACATAAAATGTGATATTAACTTCTAAAATGGTAATATTTTCACATGACACTTCTTAAAATAGCTTTGTTACAGAATAATATAAAATTATAATTTTAAAAGTACAATTATATGATTTTTAGTAAATTGACATAATTATGTTACCATCACCACAATCTAACTTTAATAATCCCCAAATAATTTTTATGACCATGTTTTTTTATTGTGATAAAAAACCACATAACACAATGTCTACATTATAAATAAATGTTTTAGTGTATAGCACAGAATTTTTAACTTTGTGCATTGTCCTACAGCAGATCTCTAGAACGCTTTTATCTTGTGTGGTTGAAACTCTATACCCATTTCACAGAAAATGTCCATTTCCCCCTCAAGCCAGCCCCTGCAACCACCATTTTTCTCTCTGTTTCTATGAGATTGAACACTCCAGATAGCTCACATAAGTAGAAATACGCCATATTTGTCTTTCAGTAGCTGGCTTATTTCACTTAAAAAATGTCCTCAAGGTTTATTGGTGTTGTAGAAGATTCCATTCTTTTTATGAGTGAATAATTTTCCATTGTGTATATATGCAACAATTTCTTTATTCATTCATTCATTGATGAATACTTAGAATGAGTCCATACATTGACAATTGTAAATAATAGTACCACAATAACCATGGAAACTCAGATATATCATCAATATATTGATTTCCTTTCTTTTGCATATGTACCTAGTACATATGCAAAATGTACTGGGATTGCTGGATTTTATGGCTGTTCTATTTTTAATTTTTTAAGGTGTCTCCACTACGCTGTAGCTGCTGCATCATTTTTCAGTGATCAACAGCATTCTAGAGTTATAATTTTTCCCCATTCTCACCACACTTGTTATTATCTGGTTTTGTTCTTTTTTTCTGTGTGTGTTTGTATATCTGTTTGTTTGTGATAATGGCCATTCTCACAGGCAAGACGTAAAATGTCATTGTCATTTTGATTTGCATTTCTCTAATGAGCAGTGACATTGAGCATATTTTCATATACCAGTTGGCTATTTGTATGCTTTCTTTGGAGAAATGTCTATTCAGGCCCCTTGACCATGTTTTGTAAGTGGAGGTTAATTACTGAATAGATCCTTTGCCCATGTTTCGTAAGTGAATTTTAACCATTTGTTTATTTATTTGTTTAGTCATTGAATTGTAGGTGTTCCATATATATTTTGGATGCTAACTATAAGATACATAGCTTGCAGCTATTTTTTCCCATTCTGTAGATTTCCATTCACTCTGCTGATTGTTTTCTTGCCTCACAGAAAATTGGTATTTTGATTTAGTCTCACTTGCCTATTTCTGCTTTTGATGCCTGTCCTTTTGGTGTCATATCCAGGAAATTACTGCCAATATCAATGTCATGAAGTATTACTTTTATTTTTAATTCCAGGAGTGTTATTTACATCTTTAATCCAGTTTGAGTTGATTTTATGTGTGATGTAAGATGAATCCAATTTCATTTAATTGTATGTGAATAACCAGTTTTCTCGTCACTCTTTGTTAAAGAGACTATCCTTTTCCTATTGTGTATGTTGAAGATCAGTTGACCATATATATATATTGGTTTATTTCTGGGCTCTCTACTCTGTCCCTTCGCTCTGTTCTGTGTCTGTTTTTATTACTGTACTGATTACAATACCTTTGTAATATGTTTTCAAGTAAGGAAGAATGAGGCTTCTTTGTTATTTGTCAAGACTGGCTACTGGGGGTCTTTTGTGATTTCATATGAATATTTGGATTGTTTTTCTATTTTTGCAAAACAATACCATTGGAACTTTGATAAAGATTGCATTGGAATCTATACATTTTTTTGAGATAGTAATTCTTTCTATTTCCATAAACACAAGATTTGTTTCTTTAATTTATCTCAGCAATGTTTTGTAGTTATCCAGTATACAAGTCTTTTACTTCCTTGGTTAAGTTTATTCCTAAATATTTGATTCTTGTTAATACCATTATGAATAAGATTGTTTTATTAATTTCCTTTTCAGATTGTTTATTGTTAGCTTATAGAAACATGATTGATGTTTACATGTTGATTTTTGTATCTTGCAGCTTTGCTGAATTCATTTATTACTTCTGACAGTTTTCTTGTGGATTCCTTGGAGTTTTCTGTATATTAGATCTTGCCATCTGTAAACAGAGATAATTTTACTTCTTTTTTTTCACTTTGGATGCCTTTTGTTTGTTTATTTATTATTTATTTTGCCTAATTGTTCTAGCTAGGATTTTCAGTGCTATGTCGAACAGAAGTGGCTGAAGCAGGCATCGTTGCTTTATTCCTGATCTTAGCAGAACCCTCAGTTTTTCACCATATCATAACGTTACTTGTGTGCTTTTCTTTGTTGACCTTTATTATGACTCTTATTATGTAGAGGTAATTTCCTTCTATTCCTAGGGTTTCTTGAGTGTTTTTATTGTGAAAGTGTCTTGAGTTTTATAAAGCACATTTTCTACATCTACTCAGATGATCATCTTATTTTTATCTTTTATTCTAATAATGTGCTGTATCACTCTGATTAGTTGATATTGATTTATCCTTGTATTCCATGAACAAATCTAATTTAATCAGGAATTTGCCTTTCTCTCTTGAGACCCATCATCCCTTCCTTTATTTCTATTATGACTCTCTTTTGGAGTAGGAATATTATCCAATGCTTGTCCCACTCTTGTATTTTATTTTTTTTAAATTGTACTTTAGGTTCTGGGGTACCTGTGCAGATTATACAGGATTGTTGCACAGGTACATGCATGGCAATGTGGTTTGATGCCTCCATCCACCCGTCACCTATATCTGCCATTTCTCCCCATGTTATCCCTCTTCAACCTCCCCACCCCCTACAGTCCCTCCCCTGCCCCCACCAGCAGACCCCAGTGTGTGATGCTCCCCTCCCTGTGTCCATGTGTTCTCATTGTTCATCACCCACCTATGAGTGAGAACATGCAGTGTTCGATCTTCTGTTCCTGTGTCAGTTTGCTGAGAATGATGGTTTCCAGATTCATCCATGTCCATACAAAGGACACAAACTCATCATTTTTTATGGCTGCATAGTATTCCATGGTATATATGTGCCACATTTTCCTTGTCCAGTCAATCATTGATAGGCATTTGGGTTATTTCCAGGGTTTTGCTATTGTAAACCGTGCCGCAATGAACATATGTGTGCATGTGTCTTTATAACAGAATGATTAATAATCCTGTGGATACCCAGTAATGGGATTGCTGGGTCAAATGGAATTTCTATTTCTAGGTCCTTGAATTACCACACTGTCTTCCACAATGGTTGAACTAATTGACACACCCACCAACAGTGTAAAAGTGTTCCTATTTCTCCACATCCTTTCCAGCGTCTGTTGTCTCCAGATTTCTTAATGATTGCCATCTAACTGGCATGCGATGGTATCTCAATGTGGTTTTGATTTGCATTTCTCTAATGACCAGTGATGATGAGCATTTTTTCATATGTTTGTTAGCCTCATATATGTCTTCTTTGGAAAAGTGTCTGCTCATATCCTTCACCCACTTTTGAATGGGTTTGTTTGTTTTTTTCTTGTAAATCTGTTTTAGTACTTTGTAGATTCTGGATACCAGCCCTTTGTCAGATGGGTAGATTGCAATTTTCCCCCCCATTTTGTTGGTTGCTTGTTCACTCTGATGATTGTTTATTTTGCTGTACAGAAGCTCTGGAGTTTAATTAGATCCCATTTGTCTATTTTGGCTTTTGTTGCCAATGCTTTTGGTGTTTTGGTCATGAAGTCCTTGCCTATGCCTACGTCCTGAATGGTTTTGCCTAGGTTTTCTTCTAGGGTTTTTATGGTGTTAGGTCTTATGTTTAAGTCTTTAATCCATCTGGAGTTAATTTTAGTGTAAAGTGTCAGGAAGGGGTCCAGTTCTGCTTTCTGCACATGGCTAGCCAGTTATCTAAACACCATTTATTAAACAGGGAATCCTTTTCCCATTGCTTGTTTTTGTCATGTTTGTCAAAGGTTAGATGGTTGTAGATGTGTGTTGCCTTCGAGGTCTCTGTTCTGTTCCATTGATCTATATCTCTGTTTTGGTACCAGTACAATGCTGTTTTGATTACTGCAGCCTTGTAGTATAGTTTGAAGTCAGGTAGCATGATGCCTCCAGCTTTGTTCTTTTTTCTTAGGATTGTCTTGTCTATGCGGGCTCTCTTTTGATTCCATATGAAGTTTAAGGTGGTTTTTTCCAGTTCTGTGAAGAGGGTCATAGGTAGCTTGATGGGAGTAGTGTTGAATCTATAAATTACTTTGGGCAGTATGGCCATTTTCACAATATTGATTCTTCCTAACCATGAGCATGGAATATTTTTCCATCTGTTTATGTCCTCTCTTATTTCCTTGAGCAGTGGCTTGTAGTTCTCCTTGAAGAGGTCCTTTATATCCTTTGTTAGTTGTATTACTGGGTATTTTATTCTCTTTGTAGCAATGGCGAATGGCAGTTCGTTCTTGATTTGGCTCTCTTTAAGTCTGTTATGGTGTATAGGAATGCTTGTTCTTTCTGCATATTGATTTTGTATCCTGAGACTTTGCTGAAGTTGCTTATCAGTTTCAGGAGATTTTGGGCTGAGACAATGGGTTCTTCTAAATACACAATCACGTTGTCTGAAAATAGAGACAATTTGACTTCCTCCTTTCCTAATCGAATACCCTTTATTTCTTTTTCTTGCCTGATTGCTCTGGCTAGAACTTCCAATACTATATTGAATAGGAGTGGTGAGAGAGGGCATCCTTGTCTAGTGCCAGATTTCAAAGGGAATGCTTCCAGTTTTTGCCCATTCAGTATGATATTGGCTGTGGGTTTGTCATAAATAGCTTTTATTATTTTAAGATACTTTCCATCAATACCTTGTTTATTGAGAGGTTTTAGCATAAAGGGCTGTTGAATTTTGTATTTTAGAAACACATAACTTGTTTAATTTCATAGAAGGTGAATTTTGTCTCAGCGCTGTACCTCCAGTCTTACCCATATGTGGTTTAGATAATATTTAAATAAGACTTTTGACTTTAAAGTTGATGCTGGAATCAGTTAAATTCTCAGGGCCTTTGAGATGAAATAAATATATTTGGCATATGAGAAGGACAAAAATTCAGGTGGGTGGGCAGGGGAAGAATGCTATTGACTGAATGTTTGCATCTTCCCTAAATTCCTATGTTGAAATCTTAACCTTCAATGTGATGATTTTGGGAAGTCAGGCTTTGAGGAGGTAATTAGGTTGTGCAGGTGGAGACCTCCTGAATGGAACTGGTGATCTTAAAATACAGACACTATAGGGTTTGCTTTTTCAATTTCTGTTCTCTGCCATCTGAGGGCACAATAAGTCAGCCATCTGCAATCTAGAAGAAGGTCCTCACCAGAACCCAACCATGCTGACACCCTGAATGTAGACGTCAGACTCCAGAACTATGAGGAATAAATATCAGTTGTTCATAAGCCACCCAGTGTTTGGTAATTTATTACAGCAACTTGAATCACCTAAGACAACTGAACTACATGATGGCTGTTTTCCTTATTTTTTAGCCTTTTGAATCGAAGCTGGTTCCCTTTATTTCATTAATCTCTACTTCCAACTGTTTCCAATTAGTATTTAACTCAGTGTTAAGTAGGTTTTGTTTCTGTTGTTGTTAGGGTTGTAGTTTTTTTCCTTCTATTTTTACCATTTAAATGATGTTTGAATTATTATGGATAGCTCTGCTTATCACTCTTAAACTGCTTTAGCAACCTAAAGTCAATTTCAGTTGTTTTTAGAAACATAGCTGTTCCCTGATGCACCTCACAACTGTTTCATTTCATCCTTTCAAATATCATTTAAAAATAATTATTGGCTGGGCACAGTAGCTCACACCTATAATCCCAGCACTTGGGGAGCCCACAGTGGGCTAATTGCTTGAACCCAGGTGTTCGAGACCAGTCTAGGCAACCTGCTGAAAACATGTCTCTACAAAAACTGTGTAAACTATCCGGGCATGGTTGTGCACGCCCGTAGTCACAGCTACTTGGCAGGGTGAGGGGGAGGCTCACCTGAGCTTGGAGAAGTCAAGGCTTCAGTGAGCCATGATTATACCGCTGTACTTTAACCTGGGTGACAGAGTGTGACTGTTTCTCAAAAAAATTAATTGTGTTTTAGTTTTAGGTCTAATTATCAATTCAACAGTCATGAGGTAAAACATTTTTTGCTGCTGTTCTGCTTACAAATTGAGTTTCTAAAGTCTCCCTTCAGAAGTGAATATTCTTTAAGGTTAGAAACAAAATATGAGCTAGAATTTTCTTCTTCTGTATTTCTCTATGTTACTCAATCTACATAAGTTTACTTCCAATAATGACTTATTTCTGCAAACATGATATGTTACCTGGAGACAGCTTTCAGTCATCCATCATTCTCTTTTGAATTTAAGAAGGAGACTGACAATTGCTTTATCCTGGATATTAAAGCTGCCCTTCAAGTTCTTCAGTACCTAACTTATAAACCACTCTGTATGTTGACAGAATGTTTGTCTGAATGAAATTATTAAATTATTGTCTTTTCCCTAGTGAACACTCAAAATGTATTAAAATAATAAAATCCCTTTAAAAACATAGAAAATAGATTTCTCACATTTTCTTAGTTGGACAGCTCAAAGAAAATTATAAAGTTGGTGAAATTCAGATCATCATACTCTCCCCTATTGGCTAATTCCCTCTCCCACTCCCTCTACCTATTCTGGCCCCTTGGTCTATTCTTATCATCTCAGAGACCAGCATTCACAATTTTTTTTTTTACCTGATCTTATTTGAAACAAGCCCAAATTTCTCCTAGTGAATTTTTACCTGTATGTTAGATATTAGTTCTACACATGATATTTTCATTTATAGAAGGCCTTTTAGTCTGACTGCTACATTAGACATAAGATCATTTGCTGTTTTTGCCAGTTCTTGCTTTGCAAACTGGTACAAGTCAGTTAACTTTACCCAACTTTAGTTTCTACATTCACAAAAACAAAACTAAACACTACTTAATGAGATTTTTGTGAGTTTGAGGTAAATTAAGGAACATAGAACTATTAACACAATATCTGAAAAATATAATGCTCATTACTTGTGAGTTTCTTTGTTGTTTGCAAGTGTAGGGAAGACTCAACAGCTTTCAAATTTAGTCACATGCCATTAACGTTTTCTATCTTCATGAACTATCATGTCCAAAGGCGATTAGAAGCAGAATTCATATCTGCTATGCCTGTTTTTTTAATATATATATTTCAACATTAACTGATTACTTAAGTGCTAGGTCTCTTTCTTTTGCAAAATGTTAGGCAATATGCAAACTATTAGGCAAAAAGAGCTCATATTAAATGGAAAGGGTAAGACACTTGATTTTTCTTTAAAGGCTTAGAGAAACCAAATACTTTTGATTGTCAGTTTAGAGAATCCAGAATGACAGAAACTTCAAGTGGGTTAAGAACTCTGAGATCATAGTTTCATGACCCAAATTTTCTCATATCTAGAAGGTTTAAGTACCTGTGTCCTCAGGAAACATGCTTTTCTTGGACCAGCTAAATTGGCTTATAATAAGGGTCTTTGCACTTGTTCCAAGAGTATTTTCTCTTAATCTGTCTTCTGATTGAACTCCCCAGTGCTGTATAAACCCATATATGTGCACATTCTCTGATTCTCTACACACTGCTGACAAATATGCTGGGAATTTCCACATACAGAATGCAAAACATGTCACTTTCAGTAAATGTTCATTTTACCCACAAACCGTATTATCTTATAATCTCATACCCAATTAAAATTATTTAAGTATAGCCTCCTAAGGACAGGAAATGAATAGTGAATATATTTTATTCAAAGCCTATGTCAACTAACCAAAATACAATATAATAAAATGGTTTAAAAACTTTTTTAAAGAATGCAGTATGTAAATTCTTATCTATTGAACAAGAAAGTAGGCCACTTTCTGGGTTAAGATGAAAAGAAAATAAAAATAAAAGAGAAAAACAAGATAAAACTTGAATAAGAAAATCTAAAAGGCATGGCATGCTAAATGCAATTTTAAACTAGAATTTATTTCTGTAATAAGATTCATGTCAATATAAATATTAACATAGTTGGTTGTGCAAATCACAACATTCAGAGAGCACTGAAAGAATTTTAGATATTTACAGAAAAATGCATACATTTTCTATATCATGATTTATTTTTTCTTAAGGAAAAAATATTGTATCAGATAACTCATGCCTCTTCTTACAAATTAGGTTTAGAAAACTGTGATCTCCAACACCACCATTCTCTTACAATGTTAGACAGGAGAGACTATTTTTATACCAGGTATTATAATACATTACTAGGCACCTAATGTCAGAAAACTAACTGGACATGTTCCTGTATGTTCCATTCTATGGAAAAGAGAAAGCTTCTGTGGTATTATAGGAGACAGAATCAGAACCATTGTGTGGAAGCTACAGTAATGAAGATATGAGCTCAAGAGGAGAAACAATTTTCTTTTCTTTTTTTTTTTTTTTTTGAGACAGAGTCTCAGTCTGTCCTCAGGCTGGAGTGCAGTGGTGCGATCTCAGCTCACTGCAACCTCTGCCTCCTGTGTTTTAGCAATTCTCCTGCCTCAGCCTCCCGAGTAGCTGGGACTACAGTTGCATGCCACCACACCCAGCTAATTTTTGTGTATTTAGTAGAGACGGCGTTTCACCATATTGGCCAGGACAGTCTCGATCTCCTGACCTCGTGATATATTTAATGCCATCTATCAATGCTGTGAAACTCACTGCTTGCCACTGCAAGGGGATCTAACAGAATCTGATAACCAGGTATCAAGTAGATAGCTAATGTTACTTTATTGTGGTCAGAAATGGGAATAAATCATCTTGGAGTCTTTCCCCATGTCAATCTTGCAAGATTTTGAGTGTAGTATTGATTTATTGGGCCTACACTGGAACAAAATAGAGATAAAACAGCTTAGGAAAACTAAAAACTAATTGGGATTTGTGTTTTCTGTAGATGCTATATTATCTGAGGGGAGATTCCATTCAGTAATGTTTTCAGCCCATTGTAAACACAGAATTCTAAATGACAATGATGTGTAAGAAGAGTCACTTAAAATGAAAGATCACTCAGAAAGAAGAGAGTGTGGAAAGAGACATGGCTAAAGAGGGGAATGGAAGTAAGGCATAGACATTCAGTTTCTTCTTAGGAATTCATAAATTAATCCCATAACCAATACATAGGTGCTGATTTGTGTGAGAAATAAATTGTTGAGTGTTAGATAGACCGTAAAAATATGAGAAAAATAGATTGTTTTCTAGAGGAGAAACTTTGAAAATACATCATACCGAAGCTAAATGGTTTCCTTTTTTGTGAAATTTACATTAACAACCATTATCACATCTGTAATATTTGGAACAACATCAATGAATACTTGGTTTACTAAGAAGAAAAGGCTGTTCAGACTTGGAGTGCTGAATCACTATTTGTGTTCTAATGCTATGGTAATACAAGGTGGTGGGTTTACATACCTGACATGGGTACAGGGGTGAAGGAGCACTGTGGGATTACTCAGAGATTACCAGACAAGTCACAACGTGACAAACTGGTTAGAAACAAAAAGAAACCAAGGTAGAGTTAGAAGAAGCAACTAAGAAAGACAGAGAGGGGTGTGTGAGTGTGTGCACGCACACACGTGCGTGTTTCCTGTGTAAATCTAAGATGGTGCATTTGATAATATTTTGTTACTGCAGTCCTTCGTTTCTTTTACTCAGGAGCAGTAAATGAAAATAAATAACTGTTGCAAATTCACACTGATTTACCTCCTCTGTTTTTCTAGCTTTCCTTATAAATGCAAGAAACATTTTTTTTTAAGTGGGAAAGAATATTCATTCATTCCCAAGGCAGAGTTTGAGGCTTTAATTGAGATTGCAATATTGAATGTAGCCTGCTGCCGTAACTGAACCATCCACCTCGGTAACGAGGTGACGTCACTTATTCTGCTGAAACAGAAAAGCTGGCAGCCTCTCACTGAATGTCCCTTATGTCTGTAAAATGCTTGGTATGGTACAGAAAATTCCTTAAGTAGTCCCAATCGTTCTCTTTCACTCCTCATTCTCCTTTATGTAGCATATACATTGTGACAGTCATCTGCCAAAATCTGGTCTTGCTCTTTTCTCTGTTAGCTACAGAGATTATATCAGGCCAGCTATCAGCACTATACAAAGCAATTCCAAAACTAATATGTGTTATGTGAGGTCAATTTGCTGGCGAGAAAATTTTGTTTACTATAGAACGAATTTCATTTGTTTTTGTTCAGAGATGAAGCCCATTTGGGTTTTATAACTTGAGGGGTAAGGCTGCTTTAATGATTTTTTTTTTTTAAAGATACTCTTAAATTATCCAGTATAGCAAAAGAAAACATGAACAATAATAACATTTACAGATGATATTGAATGTCTGGAGGGCTTAGCAGCTGTGGGATTCTTATCAGAAGCAATTCTTAAGACAGGCATTTTCTATTATTCCTATTACTAAAGCTGCTTGTCTTGTCTTAATGCTAAAATACGAAACACATGAGAAAGAAATTTTAGGCTAAATTGTCCAGGAAGGCTATCAATACTCAAATAACCAGATGAGCATTTTTCAAAGAAACCAAGAGGAATATCCAACAGAAAATAAATAACCTGAGATGGAAAATTAGACTCCATCTAATTTACAGGCTATAAAATCTTGGCAAGTGATTTACCTTCCCTTTTTCAAAACCTACAATTACTAAATTAAGGAAATTGTGCTTCATAACCTCTAAATTTTTAATCCAGATTTACCTCTTTTTTGC
Source organism: Plecturocebus donacophilus (assembly GCA_004027715.1). Lineage (NCBI taxonomy): Eukaryota > Metazoa > Chordata > Mammalia > Primates > Pitheciidae > Plecturocebus > Plecturocebus donacophilus. The sequence continues at coordinate 53,952 of PVKP010001222.1, forward strand.
CAATTTGGGGACCCACACACCAATTACTAAAGCATAGAAGAGGAGTGTCATGGGGCTTTTGATTTTAGTTAACATTAAAGCAATTTTAAGTGAAATTGTGACACTGTTTGCCCCAAGACTAAATCTAATTCAGAGTGCATCAATAGGCCTATGGTTCCCTGATTAAGTACAGAGAATATTTTCTGTTTCTTGTTTGTCCTTTTTTTTTTAATTTGTGAAAAGGGATATCAGAAGAATGGAACATGTCTGTGAAGAGTGACTAAAATAAGATGTCAAGGAAAGTTAGTGTTAGGTCATATAATGAATAATTGAAAACTGAAAACTTTTGGCCTATAGAAAATTTGATTATCCAGAATGCAAAATATTTGAGAAGCTATCATGTGAAAGATGTCTTTTTTGTTATTATAAATGGAATCATCTCTTTTATTATATTTTTCTACTAGTTATTGCTTGTATATAAAAATAATAATTGATTTTTATATATCCATTTTATTTCCTTTTAAATGACTAAAATTTCTTACCATTTGTATTCCCTTCAGCATTAAAATTCTTGGTCTTTTCACACATAAAATGATGCCATCTTCAATAAGATATTTTATTATAACTTTTTCTTTTCAATTTTAATGTCTCTGATTTCTTTTTACTTGATTGCAATATCTGGTATTTTTGATACAATCTTAAAAGAAAATAGGGATAGTAGCATTCTTACTGTGATGGTTAATTTTCAGTGTCAATTTGATGGAATTGAGAGGTATCTCCCTAGCTGGGAAAGCATTTGACATGGTTTGGATCTGAGTCCCCACCCAAATTTCAGACTGAAAAGAAATCCTCAGTGTGGGAGGTAGGGCCTGGTGGGGGACAATTGGATCACTGGGGGCCGTTTCTCATAAATGGTTTAGTACCATCCTCCTGGGTACTGTAGAGATAGTGAGTTCTAGTGAGATCTGGTTGTTTAGCAGTGCATAGCACTTAACCTTGCCTCTCTCTCGCTCCTGCTCCTGCCATGTAAGACGCCTGTTCCTGCTTTGCCTTCTGCCATGAGTAAAAGCTCCCTGAAGCCTCCTCAGAAGCAGGTGCTGCCGTGCTTCCTATACAGCCTGCAGAACCACGAGCCAATTAAGTCCCTTTTGTTTATCGATTACCCATTCTCAAATATTTCTCTATAGCAAGGTGAGAATGGACTAACACAGCATTCTTTCTTAGTGGGTGTGTGTGAGGATGTTTGTGGAGAAGACTGGCATGTGGGTTGGTGGACTGAGTGGAGAAGACTCCCCTCAGCATGGGTGGGCACCATGGAATTGACTGGGGAGCTGGAGAAAAATGGTGAATTCACTGTCTCTCACCTAGAGCTGAGACATCCTTTCTCCCCTGCCCCGGACATCAGAATTCTTGGTTCTTTGGCCTTTCGCTCTGGAACTTATACAAGTGCCCTCTCCACAGTGCCTTCCCCACCTGCTCTGGGATCTCAGGCCTCTGGCTTCAGACTCAAAATTATACCATTGGTTTCCTGGTTCGATGCCTTTCAGACTTGGACTGAGCCAAGCTACTGGCATTCCCAGATCTCCAGCTTGCAGACAACCTATGGTGGGAATCCTCAGCCTCCATAATTATGTGAGCCAACTTCCGTAATAAATTCTTTCTCATATATGTATGTATGTATGATCTATCTATCTATCTATCATCTATCTATCTATCTATCTATCTGTCTATCTATCTATCTATCATCTATCTAGCCTATTGATTTTGTATCCCTGGAGAATTCTTATACACACTCTCACCTTGTTCCTGACTTTGACAGGCCTCTAGTATTTCTCTATTAAGGATACCTGCTTTTAGAATTAGGGTATGTATGTTTTACCATTTTAAGGAAATATCAAGTAATTACTTATTTAGTAATTCCCTGTAAATCAGAAATAGATGTTGGGTATTTCAGCAGGCTTCTTCATGGTATACACAGATAAAATGTTTTAGCTCACTTTATACTTATTAATATGAAAAATTGTATCAATGAATTTCCTAAAATTGAGCTATCCTTATATTTTTGAAATCTCATCTGGTCATGATGTACTACTTTTTATATGTTATTTAATTTCATTGAATAATATTTGCACCAGTATTCATAAATGAGATTGGTAAGAGGTTGATTTGTTGCAGTTCTGAATCACATTTTTTTAAAGTAAGCTTATTTATGGAATATTTTAAGAGAATTGGGGTTATCTGGCTTATGAGACTTTGACAGATTTCTCTGGTGAAATAAAACAAGGCCTGGTGATTCTTGTGAACAGTTCTTTAAACTTTTTCTATTTATTTTAATTTTGTAATTGGTGGCTTTAAACATTCAACATCTACTGGGGACAGTTTTTTGAAATTTTATTTCCCTATAAAAATTATCCATTTTAACCTAGGTAAGTAGATTAAATTACATAATTAACCTACATAAGTAGGTTTTCAAATTCCTTTGCCTAGAGTTATGCCAATAATTGTAATAATTTTCTGTCTTCAGTTTTATTTATATTGTGCATAATTGTTCATTCTCTCTTTTCCTCTTTTGAAAATTAGGTTAATTAGCATTTGAGAATGATTTGTCATCATTTCTTCTTCTATTTTTCAATATTTATTTCTTATAATTTTCTTCTGAGTTTTTGATATAGTTAAAATTTTCTAGTTATCGAAGAAAATATTAGTCAGTTTTTCAAAATTTTCTAGTTATTCAAGCAAATATTAGTTGTTTCCATTATTTAATTTTATTGATATAAATATATATTGTTTGGGTTATCTTTTTATCACTAATTTGATGATATCTCACAAATTTTGATATATAGTAATCCTATTATTGTTAGTATTAATTTTTAAAGAAATTCTAATATTTTGGCATGCAATTCCCTTGCAACCCAAGAGTTATATAAAGGGGTTAATGTTTTCAAAATGAAATGGCTTTTTAAAATTTTGTTTTCAATTTCCATTATTAAAAAGGTAGTTTATATTATTTCCACTTTATAAAAGTTAAAAAGTCTTTCATAAAGATCCAATTTATAGTAAATTTTGATTATGTTTTATTTGCTTGAATAGAAAATATATGTTCTACTTGGAAGAGATAATTGAAATATTCATGAGGTCTACTACTTTTATTATGTAGTATAGGTCTTCTATATTCTTACCTATTTTTTGTTCACTTAAACCATCTTAAACCAAGATTTCTATATTGTCTTCTATTATCAGTGTGATGTCAATTTCTCCCTGGCTATCCTATATTTTATGCTTTATGAAGCTCTTTGATTTGATATATGTTGTATAGATATTCATAACTCTTATATTGTTATTGTGAACAATGCTCTTTGACATCCACAAAATGTCCTTCTTCCTCATTTAATATTTTTGTGGCTGAATTATAATTTGTCAGCGATCAAGATTGTAGTGCTTGCTTTTTTTTTTTTTTTTTTTGAGAAGGAGTCTCACTCTTTCACCCAGGCTGGAGTGAGTGGCAGGATCTTGGCTCACTGCAGCCCCCGCCCCTGGGTTCAAGCAATTCTCCTGCCTCAGCCTCCCGAGTAGCTGGGATTACAGGAATGCACCACCGCACCTGGCTAATTTTTGTGTTTTTAGTAGAGACAGGGTTTTCCCATGTTAGCCATGCTGATTTCAAACTCCTGATCTCAGGCAATCCACCCACCTCAGCCTCCCAAAGTGCTGGGATTACATGCATGAGCCACCACACCAGCGGTAGTGTGTATTATGTTTGCATTTATCTTGTCTAGTTTGCCTATCTTTTATTTTCAGATTTTCCAAATCACTTTGGTTTACATATGCATTACATTAGGTGTTTCTTTGTGATTATGTCTTATAATGATGTTCTACCTATGAGTTACCAAATATTATTTGCATTTATTAATAAAATTGATATTTTTATCTTAGTTCTAAATCTTTTTATTTATGTATTGTATACATTATATTATAATTTATGCTTTAATTCTGCTTCTTTATTTTATTGGCTATTTAATAAAGTTAGTGTGTTTATTCTGATAGATTTCATATTAGTAATACCTTCATAAAAAGCTCTTAGTTGTTTTCTCCTTATTTACACCTCCACTATTTGGTCTTCAGCTTTAAATGGTAGCATTTGACTTATTACCTATGGTAACTCAGTAACCATATTTTACTTTCTGTACATTTCTTTCCCTTTTGTTTTATTTTTCATTTTGAAGAGCATTTTACTTATACGTGAGATTTTTTTCTTCCCTTAGAGTTTCTGGGAATTTTCTTTTCTTATTCTTTTAAGTGAAACAAATTTTCTTGACATGTTTTAGAGTTAATTCTTCTCAGGTGATCAGCAAGTGTTTTTAGTATGCAGAATTCAGCATCCTATTATCTAAAAGTATTTTTTCAATTTATGTGTATCATTAAATCTGTTCAGAATATTTTAGTGACTCCTTTTATACATGTTATAATATTTTATTGTGTTTCATAGTTATACTTTCCTTGGGTTTTGTTTTATTTATTTATTTGCTCTTTTCTTTAGTTCTTTTTCCTGCTTGGTCCCAATGATTTTCTCTTCTGTGTACTTTACATATTTGCAATTATGTCTCTTTTCCCTTGAATTCTTATCTTTGAGTTTATTTTGTCTTTTGCTTCATTTCTTTCTCCTGTTTCACTCCTTATGTCTGTTCATTTCTAGTTGCAGTGTTTAAATTTTTGATTTATATTGTTTTTAATATGTGTTTTTTAAATATATCTTTTATATTGCTTGTTTAATTGCATTAATATTAGAGTGCTATGCTTCAGCTCTCTTCTTTTTTGAAAGGAACTTTCAGTAATCATCATCTCTTTTCTTGTTTTAGTATTTTCTAGGGATACTGTGTCTCTTTTTCTGTTCAGATAATATATGTAGATCAATAGGAGCTATAGACCTTCATAGCTATCATGATAATATTTTAATCACCACAATTATCAACAATTACACAGTGGGAAGAAGGAGTTGGATACGCAATTTGGTTTCTTGGTTCAAGAGTTCTTTCTTCAATTGGTATAGTAAAGAGCACTTAGTTCAAAAAATGGCAATGTTGGCAGTAATGTTCTTACTAATTATTAATTTTTATTCTATTTTAATCAGCTATCTTTTTTTGAAGCAATTTCCTTCTTTCTCTTTATTACCACATCTTCAAGGGGCATTACAACTTTTAAGATATCCCCTTCTACCAAGAATGGTGCCTTATTTCACTGTCACCTGTCATTCTAGGTGCTCTCTAAATAGATATATTTTTTAATGTCTTGGATCCAATGCTCTGCTCTCTCTAAATCACATTTGTTTTCATTATTTTTTAACTAGCACGTACTCTACATTTGCAGATGTAAATTAGATTATACTTTCTGTGTTTTCCAAACACTAAGATGCTGACAAACTCTTTACTGTTTTAAAGGCTCCAGAGACGATCCTGTTCATCTCAGGTCTTTATTTTCCAAATGACCTATAAATCTGAAGTTGATTGTATCTTCAGTCTCTCACTTGGCAATAGGTAATTTAAGCTGATGATCTGCATGGTTTATATGAAATGTTTTAAGGGATTAGAATTTATGTGAATATGATTGTCCTATGGAAATCAAGAATTATCAGGATCATAATATTTTACTCAATATTTATTGTAATAAATAGAAGATAATATAGTAAAACAGCTTTTGAATTTTCAGTAAAATAAAAGAACATATGTAGTCAAATAAAAAAACGATGGTAGAATACACACTGAAATATATTCTTTACAAGAAAATAAAAATTCAATGTAATATAATTAAAACCTGTATGAAAATTACTAAAGCACAGAGGTCACCTGGAGAAAATCAAGTAAAGTATTTAATGTAGCCCTGGTAAATTTTCTCACAACAAATATAATGTCAAGTTATAGAGTGGATAAAAATATTTGCAAATATGTATGAAAAATAGCTTGTAACTAGAGTATATTTTAAAAGTTACAACCAACACAGAAACAAGCAAATCAACCTAATTATAAAATGAGCAAAAAATAAAAACAGTCATTTATTTTACCAAAGAGGAAATATAAATAGCAAATAAACTATATGAAAATAGGTTCTATATTATTAGCCATTAGGGAAAGTTAAATTAAAACCACAATGAAGTATGACTCCAAACCTCTCAGGACAGCTAAAAAAAAAAAAAAAAAAAAAAAAAAAAAAAAAAAAAAAAAAAAAAAAAAAAAAAAAAAAAAAAAAAAAAAAAAAAAAAAAAAAAAAAAAAAAAAAAAAAAAAAATAGTGGCAATACCAAACACTAGCAAGGATGCAGAGAAACTTGATTTCCCAAATATTGTTGAGTGTTGAGTAAAAAGCATCAATCTCGAAAGGTTACATACTATATTGTTCCATTTTTAGAACACTCTCAATTGTGAATAAAATAGTAAAGATGAAGATCAGATAGTTAGGGACAGCAGAGCGTGGGGTGGGGCTGACTGCCACCATAAACAGATAGCTGGAGGGGGTCCCTTTGTGATGAAGGAACAGTTTTGTGCGGCGATTGTGCTGGTTTCAAAAATATACAGAAGTGACCAAAGTACATAGTACTGTGTACCTATGCACACAAGCACACGCACATAAGTACGTGTTAAAAGCACAAGTGAAGTGCACATGGGGTCTGAACAAGGTCCGTAGATTGTACCAGGGTCAATTTTTTGGTTTCGATATTGTACAGTATTTATGCAGGATGACCACCGGAGAATACTGGGTGAGGATACACGGGACCCATGCTGAACTATTTTGAAAACTCCTTTTACATCTAAAATTATTTCAAAATTAAAAATTTTAAACCCATAATTAATACACAAAATTAATTATGAATTAAAAACTAATATAAGAATATGATTTTTTTCAGCATTTAATTCAGTAAAGGAAACTAGTGAAACATCTAAGACTATCCAGAAATTGTTTCAATAACAGTAAGAACAGTTGTAAAAAGTTATGCTCAGTTTTCTCTCACGTTTCATTCACATTTCAAAATCTCTTTAAAATTGAAGTTATAATTAAAATTGGAATCAGAAAATTACAACATTTATCTCTTTTGGGACCTAGGGTAGTATTCACATGGATTTTAGCTATATATATTCTACATAAGATGTTCTCCAGGGGTTTTCCTCCCCGGGGTGGAGGATGGATGTCCAAGGTTCAACCCTTTCATATGGCTATTTATAGTGACATACTTACTGTCAAAATACTGTGACTCAGGACATTTTAACAACACTGCTACTTAAATCCCTCCCCCACTTTTATTGAATATTCTCTCTCTCTCTCTCTCATTCTCAGGACTTCATGGTGGCTTTCACTGTTATCCTGAGATCTTATTTGGCATGGTTTCGGTGTGTGTTTAATTACATGATAACAGTGCTATTTCTTAAGGAGGGTCTGAATTAGCCGCATTGTTGTTGAGACATAAATGGTTCGCACAATCAGCACCTTTCTGATAGTAGTGCTGGGAATCTGAGTTTAACCTTTGAGAGGTTTTAAAGTGGCAGCTGTGTGCCAACTGCTACGTCTGGCAAAAAGGCATCAATCTCTAAAAACTTAACATTACTTCCCACCTACACAGCACAGAAAGTGAATTGGCATCAGAAGAGGAAAAACAAATTCTGTTAATTATATTTTACTTCCAGGGTATTTTAAGCCAACCCAGAAGAAGAAAGCCTTGAGTGATTTGCTTATTTTACCTATAAAAAAGAAATTTTGAATAATGACAACAACAATAACCAGAATCTGAATATCTGTATGGTAAAGTCTGGTGTTTAGCTTTGTGGATAATTCAGTAATTTTAAAAGGCATGTTCATTCTCCCCAGGAGCACATCTGTGTTGCACAAAGCAAGTGTGCCTTGGAGCAGATGGGGACCGTGTTCGTGATTGGTTGATGGTTGATTTGAATATTTCAAACACTCACACAGGACCATTGGTTTGATAAAAATTGCACACTCTTTTGGTAGTGACATACTCAGTGATATAAGATGTAGAGGTGGAAGATAGTGACATTGATATTCCTGACCTGTCTAAGCCTAGGTTAATGTGTGTGTTTGTGTCCTAGTTTTTAACAAAAAAGTTTAAAAAGTGAAAAATAATTTTAACATAACAAATCCTGTAGAATAAAGATATAAGGAAAGAAAATACATTTGTACAGGTGTACAGTGTGTTTGTGTTTTAAGCTACATGTTATCACAAAAGAGTCAAAAAGTTAGAGATTAAAAAGTTTATAAAGTAAAAAATTACAGCAAGCTAAGCTTAATTTAATATTGAAGAAAGAAAAATCATTTTAATATATTGAGTGTAGCCTAAGTGTACAGCATTTATAAGGTCTGTAGGATTGTGCAGTAACATCCTGGACTTTCACATTCACTCACTACTCACTCATTGACTCACCCAGAGCAATTTCCATTCCTCCAAGCTCCATTCATGGTCAATACCCTATACAAATGTAACACTTTTCTAATGTTTATTTTTAGTGTATCTTGTGTATGTTTACATACACAAATATGTACCATTGTGTTACAGTTGACTACAGTGTTATGTACAGTAACATGCAATACAGGTTTATAGCCTAGGAGCAATAGGCTGGACCATACAGCCCAGGTGTGTAGTAAGATATACCATTTAGGTATGTGTAAATATACTCTATGATATTTGAACAACAATAAAATCACCTAAGGATGAGTTTCTCAAAACATCACCCTTTAGTTCAGTGATACATTACTGTATACTTATATGTTTTACACATATATACATTTTACACATATATACATTTTATACGCATATATACATTTTATACACACACATCAAATATGTGTGTGTATATATATATCCATATATATGTTGTGTGTGTGTGTGTGTGTGTGTGTGTGTGTGTGTGTTTCCATATATATGGGGTTAAGCTGAGCTATATTCTCTTGGGTATTTAATGTGAGAAAGAATCAGTCAAATTGGTTACCTTAAGCTCACTCATCCACCATTCACTAATGTAAACTGAGTTTGCAGCCAGCTCATCTATTCTATCCTCAAAAATGAGAAAGAGAGAGAAACTGGAGAAACTTTCTCTTTTCCAACTGTTAGCTTAAGTTGGTGGATAAAAAAAAAATCATTATTGAAAGTTGTATGTCTGGAGCCAGAAAAACGATGAATAAGAAAATGAATATTTTATATTTCACCTGCCAATAACTCAAATCCCAAATGGCATAGCATACTTAAATACAATTATTATGGCCATATATTGTTTGGTCTACATCAATATAGCATTTATTAAAAGTGCTCAATTGTTAGTGTTCAAGTTTGTGTTGAAATATACGTGTGTGTAACTATATCTGTATATATATATGTGTGTGTGTGTGTGTGTGTGTGTGTGTCTGCACACATACAGACACATAAATTCAAAGGGCATTTTCTTTGTACAAAGCTTGTTTTAGGAGACCTGTCAATTTATGATGAGCTTAAAAGCCCTGTGCTATATATTGTTTTCTAAGCCACTGCTGGACGCTGAGTTGATTTCAGCATGGAGTCATTTCCAGCTGTGTCAAGCTGTGTACTGAATCTCCTAGTACCCAGGCATGGCTCATGATAGAACAGTTTGTCCTGCAAAAAGAGAAAAATATCTTCCACCCAGCACTCTTGTCTATAGGATTTTTAAATCAGGAGTGAATCAGACTAGTTTAAATTCATTTGGACAGATTTTCTATACTATAACAGGAAGAGATTTTTCCCCCTAGTTAATAAATCTGCTCACATGCAGAAACTTTGTGTTCCAGCCTAACAAGGTTTATAATTTCCAGAGTACTCCATACATACTTTTGCCTTTTCTTTGCTCAAGATCATCCCTCCAACACGAAATGTTCTCTTTCTCTCCTATCACTTTACCCATCCAGTAATAAGCAGAAGTTGTTTCCCAAAGAGTGAAGAGTAACTTGCCTAAGAGTATGTTGCTTTGTTATAAAACCCTGCAAGCTTGGACTGTGGTTCTGTCACAGACTTCATGTAGCATCCCCATTTGATGTCATTCAAGTTCTATTCCATGAGCTGGTCAAGTCATAGAGCAGCTTGCCCTGCAACTCAATCAAGAGCCCTAATAAAAAAGCTAGAGCCATGTCCCATTTAAAGTTGGTAGCTCTATAATTTCCTTGGCAAGTGGATCAATGTGATGTATTTGCCCTCAAGGTCCAAAGAAGTGCCCCATGAGTATTTGCTCTTTCATGGTGGTAAATATAATAAGTATAGCAGCTCTTCTTTCACTCTGGTGAGTGCTGTGCCAAAACACTATTAACCACTCATTCTTTCCATTCCCATTGTTGGAATAAACACATACCCCTGAGTTGGACAGAAGGTAGGAGATACACTCTCTAAATATGTGGGATTCTGCATTCTACCAGCTACCAGCATGGCAAAATCCCACATATTTAGAGAGTGTACCCACCTTCTGTCCAACATAGGGGTATGTGTTTATTCCTGATGATTGGCATGGTGACATCAATACAGTAGACCAGTGGTATGTCTGTGAGATGGCAAGATAATCTAAATTCCTATAGATTAAATCATCCAAGAGAAACAGAACATTTATATAGTCTTGAAATAAGACCAAATGCTATTCTCTGTCTTGTGAATAAAAATTGATTCTAGTGTTCTCTGAGAGTTGGACAGATGGTGGTGTTGGTAGGGAGTGGAGACACACAATATCTGTATTCCAGAAGTAGGGCATGTGTGGTTACCTCTAATAAAGAGACGACAAATAGAACAGCAACTGCAATTTGTTCACAACCCAATAAAATTTGTGAAATCTGCTGTCATTTTCCAATACCTATCTTCGATATAATCCAAAAAGGAGATTTAAGTAGGTTCGTGATAAGAATCATTGAGTTGAATCTTTCAACTACTGGGTGAGGGCACTAATCTATTATTTCACTAAGAAGGTGGTATTGATTTCTGCATGCTGTTTTGGTGACACACTATTTCTAGGGGCGGCTTCTACTTGCTTCTTCCTACCATATTATCACTCCTATCATGGCTCAGGAGCTACTGTCAGAACCCTGATAGTAGCTTATTTCAACTGTGCATTCAGCAAACAAAGAAATAACAAGAGCCTGGTTTCACAGACTTCTTGGACCTACAGTTAATTTAACTGAGGGTATTAAGTTATTTATCACCTGAACCTCACAACCTTGACTCCAATAAGTGGACTGGTATGATGTTCTTAATCCACAGAGATTAGTATTTTCTCACAGCTGCAAAAGGTTGAAAATAGACTTTTCTCCTATGTGCAGATTTCCTGGTAAATGTTTACAGATCCCTTTGGAGATGGCTATAGGAAAGATTTGGAGTCGTAATTTCTGTGCTATCACATGATTGTTGCTGAATGTTTCACAGGCCTTTCTTTGAGGAAAATACTCTCATTCTGTGAACTAACTCAAATCCAGGGAGTGAGTTACTTAAGTTAAATCTGTGCACACGAGAGCTCTGGTGGTAAAGAAGAGCCTCCGTATAGCTTCTGGCACCTTGGGATCTGTTCATATCCATCAAATCAGGGGGCACCATTAAGTGGAATAACTTGTAAATTTCTCCTTTGTTTCTAAAGGAGAGCCACTATAGTTTTATTTATGTTTAAGAAGCTAGTCCTCTGCCTGATATGGTGGCTTATGCCTGTAATCCCAACACTTTGGGAGGTTGAGGTGGGTGAATTATGAGGTCAGGAGATGGAGAACATCAAGGTCAACATGGTGAAACTCCATCTCTAAAATGCAAAAATTAGATGGGTGTGGTGGTTCATGCCTGTAATCCCAGCTACTTGGGAGGCCGAGGCAGGAGAATCGCTTGGACCAGAGCGTTGGAGGTTGCAATGAGCTGAGATCGCACCACTGCACTCCATCCTGGTGACAGAATGAGACTCTATCTAAAAAATAAATAAATAAATAAAGCTGGTCCTATCTTTACCAATGTGTTTCTTTAGTGTTAGTGAAGGGAGTATGCTTTGAATCCTTCAAGATAAGATTCAGGCTGAATGTGTAGGGTCAAATATGATAAACACATCTTGATTTCTTATGTTATACACACACATTTCTGGCATCTCAGCTTCATTTAGCATAATCTGCCCTTGAGTCTAGATTTCAGTCCACCAGCTGAGTAGCTGTTATAACCACTCTCAGCTACATAAATTAGTCCTTTGAATATAGAATCGCTGATAAAATTTTCCTAACCTTGGTTCAATATAAAATTGTTTCTTCTGCTATGCTATAGAACCAACAAAATCCATTTCCACACATACTTTTCATGTTTCTGCTGATACAATTAGCAAATTCTTACAAATTTTTGGTGTATAACTGTCCTTGAAGGTCAAACTTTATTCTTGTCCCCCGTGAAGTGTGCTGAGCTATGCGTCTGAGAGATGGCAACAGAGATGAGGCATTAGGGGAAATGGCTTCTCTTTACCAGTAAATTTTCAGGCACAGTCACTTTGGGGTTTAAGCTGAGCTGGGCAGGCCTCACCAGAAGAGAAGAGGAGCTGTTTTTGACAGCAATGACATTTTGGCAAGGTTTCAGGATGGAGGCACTCCAAATGAGACAAATCTGTTTGAAAGTCCTTAGGCAAATTCTTGGAATCTAATTCTTTCACCAATATTACCTAATTTTCACTTAGAAGTGGCTAGTCTGTATATTAAAATTTTTTGTGATTCAACAGCACTTCGAATCTAACTTTTCTTGATTTAAATACATCTTCCTGAGTTGAAAAAAGATAAAACATTAGTTAATAGTAGTCATAGAAGCTTTAACATCCTAGTCTTGACTTCAGGTACATATTTAAAACCACGAGCTCACCATTTGCTTTCTTTAAACTATCCATCATGATCACATTTTTGCATTTTTATTTTGCACAATAATGATTTGCAGAGGCAGATAGCCACTTGCCCACTAAATCTTTGCCTTCAATCAACCTGTGTATAATTAAATATAATGTCTGCTACTTGTTCAATAGAGATAACCATGCTCAGAACATCAACTTTGCATTTGCACATACCTGTTTGGATAACCAAAAGCAAATTCTCATTTCCTTTAATCTCCCACCTTCAACCCCTGCTGGTTTTAATTACAGCAGTCCCTCCTTATTCCTTGGAAATATGTTCCTAGACTCCAGCATGCCTGAAATCTCAGAAAGCACCAATCCTTATATACATTATTTTTCTCCTATATACACAAACCTATGATAAAGTTTAATTAATATTAAGTTAATATGGTGCAACATGTTGCTGTCAATCAGAACATGTCTTCTCTCACATCAGCCACTCACAAATGTAATGCCTTTTTCTACCTTAACTAAAAATTTATCATACACCATGGCCATACTGCAATTTGAGGTACAACAGTAGAACTAGCACACATTTTTTGTTCCTTCTTTACAATTGCACCAGTAGAAGATTTGTCCTTACCACAGACTTTAGAACCCTGAGAGCATTTTTTTTTTCTTTTCTTATTAAGTGGACAACGTTCACCTTTTCACTTAAAAGAAATACTTCACTGCTTCTCTGGCAAGTCTGAATCTCCACCATCACTACTTTTGTTTTTGGGGCCCATTAAGAAGTAAAATAAGGGTGACTTGAGCACAAGCACTGTGATGCCATGATCAGTCTGATAACTACTCAGACGTCTACTAAGTGACTAGGGAAGAGAGCAACTACAGCGTAGACATGCAGAACAAAGGAAGCAGTCATATTCCAGGCAGGACAGGGTTGAATGGTGAGAGACTTTACCACGCTACTCAGAAGGGCACACCATTGAAAGTGTATGTGGTTTATTTCTAGAATTTTCTATTTAGTGTTTTTAGATCCCAGTTGACTGTGGATAACTGAAACCATGGAAAGTGAAAACATGGATAAGTGTTAATAGGGTTCAGTTTTAGAAAACAGAAGCCACTCTAGTTTGAGCAATGCAAATTTTCTTATCATTTACGAAGTGGTTTCTAGGATTGTTGGTAGTTCTGAAGAGCCAGACTGTGATTGAAAGTTCAGGACTGATACCAAAAACCACACTGCAGAACAAGGCCACTGATTCATACTACTGTTGCCACTATATGGAAGCTGTTAATATCAAGAAAATGCTCTGATCAGGAAGTAATTACAACCATAAAACTTACCAGGGAACGGATAGATCATGCCGCACTTTCTATGGATTGTACCTGCATACGTTACACACTTTGCTTCTCCACTAGGTATCTATGAAGCTGGTGACCACATATTACCAACAGCTGTGCTAACACAGACAAAACACTGGTAAACCCTAACAGCCCACCAGCAGACTCATCTGGGCTTCACTTCTACCCTCTAAAACTGAATAAAGTTTTTGCTTTCTTTCCTTAATGTTAAGAAAAGCACAAAAAAACAGTTGGGTTCCAGTTCACCATATTCACCACCTCAAGTATACGTTAACTAGTCTGATTTAATTATTCCATAAGGTAAACATGTATCAAGACATCGTGTTGTACACTGTAGCTATATGTAATTATTTGTTGTATTTTAGTGAGATAAGAAGATCAGCACCAAGACAAAAGTATGACGAATTGCAGGGTCTTTATTGCCGGCAACCACGGAGGACTCATGTCTCTCCAACCCGTGGCCCCTAGTTGAGGGAGAACTGGGCTTTTATGCTAAACAACACTTTTGGGGGGGGGACTGGGGATCTTTGCAAGCAGGCAGTTTGTACAGAAGCCAAGGTCAGCAGCTAGAGACAGTGAAAACTCCCAATATCAGTAAGTAAGCAGATTGTACAGAAGCCAAGGCCAGCAGCTAGAGACAAGGGGCTTTCTTCTCAGGGTCCGTGTGACCCTGAGCGGCGAGTTCTTGAATTCCATTGAAATGAGGCTGGTGTCTGCACCTGGCATTGGCCTGATTAATCGTAATGCCTTATCATGTTGCCTGTGAGCCTGCACGTAGCCTGTGAGCCTGAGAAGCCATTACATTTTAGCCTGGCTGAAGCCATTTTCCTTGCCACATCACATATTGATTGTCAATTAAAAGATTTTAAAAAGTCTTCTCTAAAAAGAAGAGCAGAGGTCAACATTGGAAATACTTTTGATTCTTCAGCAATTTCTGGTACCAGGTATTACAAATGAATAAAATTAATTTCTACATGCCTTGCATTTCTTTTACATAAAATAATAGTAGAATTATCAAGTTTATAAGGACTTCATGAAAAGTCAGTGGGATGATACTGAGTGTCTTGCTTGGGCCATGTGAATGGGTAAAAATAAAATTGCCAAAGAAGAGCTGAATCATTGCTTCTTCTCACTGGGATACTGCTAGTGTTTTTCCCTCCTCCCACTCCTCAAATGCATCAAACACAATCTTAATACATAATTCCCTCTAAGTATCTAAATTTTGGTGGCCAGTCATGGTGGCTCATGACTGTAATATCAGCACTTCGGAGGCTGAGACAGAAGGATCACTTGAGAATAGGAATTCAAGACCAGCCTGGGCAACATAGTGAGACCTCATCTCTACCAAAAAAAAGTCATGTTAGATAATATTCCAAACATATCCTTGATTAGACATTGTATCATATAATGAATGAATCAGTACCAAAATGGAATCATTGGCCTTCTTTACTCTCCATTCCCTGAGGCAACTGACCTGATGTTCAACAACATGTACCAGGAGCAAAAAATATTTACAGGTGGTATCCATTTTGGTTAATCAATGCCTTTACAATGGACATTGTTAAATATGTTGAATGCATCTCAGGGGTAGAAATTAGAATGAAATAAAAATGGACATCCGGAAAAGAAAGAAGTCAGGGAGCCAAGTGAGCAAGCCCGCCCCTGGATATCAAGAGGGGCCTGAAAATACACAGGCGTCATCCAGCTCCTGATAAAATTTCCCCTCACACAAAGAAGTCACCTTCATGCAAGATAAAGTTATCTTCTTTGAAGTTTAAAGTGACTTCTTATATTGCTTTATAGTTTACTAAGCATCATCCATGGGCTACAGTGCTCAACCTTCACAGCCATCATCTGTGAAGTAGGAGTTGCCACTTTTTGGAACAGCATCCTCTGCCCCTGCCTGCTCTTTATGCTAGATATATAATACTTATTCTTTGAATTTTCATGTTTTTAAAGTACTGGACCTGACGTAGGAGACTGGTAGGAGGATTTGTTTCCTGTACAGAACTCTGCTCACCAAAACAAGACCTGGTTCATACAGGATAAAGTGAAGAAATCAGCAGGGATCAGCAGATGGTGACTAAGGCGATCCCCAGCTACCTTCATTGTTCTTGGCATAAGATACTCCCACAAGTGCCATGATAGTTGACCAGTGCCCTGGACAGGACCTGGAAGTTACTACCCCTTTCTATGGCAAGGACTCAGTAGTTACTACCCCTTTTCTAAAAAATTCTAAGTAATCTGCCCCTCAATTTATGTTCATCTGCCATCAATTTGCATATAATTTAAAGTGGGTGTGTGCGAGTAAAAATACAGTTACCAGGAACCCATATGTTGCAGACTCTGGGCAAAATTGCCTATGTGTTACCTCTGCTCCTCAAGGAGCAGTACTTTTCAATGAAAGTATTGATGACTAAAGGTCAGGAGTTTGAGACCAGCCTGACCAACATGGAGAAACACCATCTCTACTAAAAATACAAAAATTAGCCAGGCATGGTGGTGCATGCCTGTAGTCCCAGCTACTCCGGAGGCTGAGGTAGGAGAATCACTTGATACTGGGAGGTGGAAATTGCAGCGAGCCCAGATTGCACTACTACACTCCAGACTTGGGGACAGATCGAAGCTCTGTATCAAGAAAAAGAAAAAAGTATTGCTACATAAAACCACTGGCTTGCCCATGAATTCTTTCCTGAGTGAAGCCAGGGAACCACCTTGGCTAAGCTCCAATTTGCGGACTGCCTGTCCTGTGACAAACCTATACCAGGAAAAGATTACTCTCTATATACAGTTGGAAGGACCGTATTTAAAAATGAAGATTTTTTTTTTTTTTTTTATCACAGCCTCTGTCAGTTGTGATACCAAAACCCAATAGAAGCCTAGGTATGAGGAAGACTAAAGACTCATTCTTATCTGGGAAACAGATTTTGTTTTCTAGTCTCAATGATAGCTCCTGAAATCTGCAAAGAGCCTGGAAACTAACAAATAAGAACATAACTTGTATCTACTCTTTGAGGTATGTGTGTTTGTGTGTGTGTGTGTGTGTGTGTGTGCGCACATGTGTGCGTGCTTGTGAATCCCATCTCCTTTAAAGAATATGTCCTCACATTCCTGGATACACATATTTGTATATATGTCATATGTTTTTATACATGTTATCTTTTTTTGTGTCCATCATCATTTTTTTTTCCTTTGTTACTTTGAGAAGTTCTTTGAAAACTTTAGGTTTTCTATTTTATGCTAAGTTAAAACAGGGAAAATGGTTTATGCATACAGGAATCTAATAATTAAAAGGGTGCAGGCAATGCCAAGATGTATTTTCTCCAAAAAACTCACTCAGTGAAAAAACATTCAATGTCAACAGAGGAAACTCCTTCTTATCACTTGAAGACCAAACTTTTGACTCTTTGTAAAATAAGCTTCATTAAAAAGTATCTCCTTGGCCAGGCATGGTGACTCATGCCCGTAATCCTAGCACTTTTGGAGGCTGAGGTGAGTGGATCACCTGAGGCCAGGAGTTCAAGACTAGCCTGGCCAACATGGTGAAACCCCATTTCTACTAGAACTACAAAAATTAGCCAGGCGTGGTGGCAGGCACCTGTAATCTCAGCTACTGAAGAGGCTGAGGCAGGAGAATCTCAAGAACCTGAGAGGCGGAGGTTGTAATGAGCCAAGATTGTGCCATTGCACTCCAGCCTGGGTGACAGAATGAAACTCTGTCTCTAAAAAAATAATAATAATAAAATAAAAGTAAAGTATCTTCCCATTACAAATCCTGGTGCTTCTTAGTGCTATTTAATACTTAATATGGATTTCTTCTTTACACTCAACTCTCTATTCTGTGAATAAAAAGATTAAAACTCAGATGTGTAAATGTACTTGACTAAATTTCCGTAGCTAGTACATGTCAGAACTAGGACTGAAAACCCTTCATTTCTAATGTTTCTACTCCTTCTATTGAATCTTTTTTTCTTAGCATTGGGGTTCAAGGGAAGTGAACTGTGCATTCCAAGTCTCTAAAGTAGCCATGACTATAACTGCTATTGAGGTGGCTCAGGGACTGAGGAGATCTTAGGGATGGCAGCTGTGCAGAGACTAAATGTCTCCTCGGGATGCCCATTTGATTCAAAAGCCAGGAAACTGACAGACATTCGAACATAAGAATGGTTCATTTTCATAGTGTTCAGTATTACAACACAGATGGGCACAATTTGATGTCTCAGTTTTTGCACTGCTCATCCGCAGATTTCTGCAGCATCATGTTCTGCTTATGAAAAGTCTTCAATGTCAAAACAAAATTGACTGCTATTTTTTTTTTTACCCACTTCACATATGTAAAGAACAAAGAAGATAAGGAGAGCAATGCAGAGAGATAAAGGAGAGGAGTGAAGAAAAGGGAAAAGAAGAAAGGGGAAGGAAAGAAAGAAAGAGCTCCTCATAAATGTGATTGCACTGGGAAGTAGAGACTTGGAATCCACCTCACCTTCTGATCCAAGTCCATTATTCTCTTCCCATCTCATGCCATGTGTGAGTAATGACACAATAATTTTTCTAACAGAGATGATGATAGTGTTCTTTACTCTCATCGATTCAAAAATTAAGAAGAATATTTTGCATTGTGGAAAATTATTATTTAAACATTGATTACAGATATGTTAGGACCCCATAATGTAACTGATGAGAAGATAGGCAAATAAACACTAAGGATATAAAGCAGTTAATGTTTTAAGAAAATGGCAGCTTTACATTCTAACTTCTAGAAAAATTTTAAGGCTTTTTTTCTTTCTTCCAAATCCCTTCTCTCAACTCTACTCTCAAACTAGTAAGAACTTCATACTGTCCAAAGGTAAAGAATTGGGCCACATATATAGTGAACCAAAAAAGAAATATATATATTAGGCCAGACACAATGGCTCACTCCTGTAATCACAGCAATTGGAAGGCTGAGGTCAAACGTTTGCTCGAGCCCCAAAGTTCCAGACCAGCCTCAGCAACACAGCAAGATCTTATCTCTACAAAAATAGAAAAAATAGCCAGGCAATGTGGTGCACACCTGTAGTCCCAGCTACTCAGGAGGCAGGGGTGGAAGGATTGTTTGAGCCAGGAGTTACAGGCTGCAGTGAGCTATGATTGTGGCGCTCTACTCCAGCCTGGGCAGCAGGTGAGACCCTGACTCTAAAAAAATTAATTAAATAATTAAAATAAGACTACAGTTCTTATTATTCTTTACCCTATCTTGCATACATTTCTTCTTTTTCTGCATTTCTTTGTCTACTCTTTCATTCTCACAAATCCAGGCACAGAGTCATTCTTTCACAAGGACTGAAACATCATTCTTCATCTTTCTTCTAGGATGAGGAAAAGAATTATGGTAAGCCATTAAATTGAGAAGAAAGAGTCTCAAAACTGAAGGCATGCCAAATGCTATGAAGAAACCACAGAGACTGGGGATAGAATGGATTATAAGACTTCTCTGAAAGGAAGTGATTAGCAATTAGAAAGTCATAAATGACCTTCTGAAGATCAACATAAGTAGTGGATGTATCATAAAGTAACTGCAATGGAGTAAGTGAAATGAAAGAGAATGAGAAGATTTCCTCATTATTTACAAAGTTCTGGTAAAGTAAAACTTTATTAGTAGAGATTTCATGTAATCAAACAAACTTGCACCAATAAAAATATCCATTTTGACTATTTATTATTATATACAACTCAGTAGCTTAAAAGTTTATTGGTATCTTTTACAGTAAAGTTTGTCAGGTAGTCTTAAATGGTGGTTCTCTGCTAAGATTACTTATGGCTTGTAGTCAGATGTCAACTGAGGCTGCATTCATTTGAAGACTCAAATGGGCTGGACATCTAAGAAGGTTCACACACGTGGATGGCAGTTGATGCTGACAGCTGACTGTAGGCTGCGTGAATACTGTGGACTGGAGCCGTACACGTAGCATCTCTATATGTCTATCTAGCAGTGTGATAGATTCCTATGATATCCTCCTGATAGTGAGTGTTCTATGAAACCCAGCTGGTAGTTTCAGTACTTTTGGTGGCATATTACCAAAAGTCATGCGATATCACTTTTGCCACATTTTACTGATCAAAGTGAGACAAAATCAGTTGTATTTCTAGAACATAAAACACTGGATAAATTTCAAATACAACCTCTATTATTAGCAACTTTCTTCCACTCCCAAGTTGGCTTTCAGATAATATTATTTGGAAGGCCACACAGCAGTGCATTGTAATCACAATGTGCAACTTAATAAAAATATTTAATTATGTGATATAAAGTTCAAGATGCTGTTTTAGAGCATTTTCTTCTACATTGTCTTCTGCAGAGTTCAAGGGATAGGATGTAGAACACTAAGATCCTTCTCCCCTTTATTCAGGTACGTTCTATTCCCAAGCTTGACAGGCATTACTAATGATGTGATCATGTTTACAGAGGCAGTCAGGAACAACAAAATAAAAATGTGTGCTGAATTCAATGCTTTTGAATAGAGAAAAATCAATGTATACACATGAATAAAAAGACCCAAAGTGATAAACAAGACAATCTGGTCAAGCTTCAAGAGGGGAGACACTAATCATTGGAAAAACAAAAGAACGAATACATAAGGTAAGACTCAGTGTCTGTTGCAGTGCAGTGTTAGGAGCCCTTTAAAATAAGAGTCTATTTGGCCTATAGAGAATGGTAGTATATTGGACAGACTATACTAAGCTCTTATTTTGAATACATAAAAGGCTGAGAAAGAGCAAGGTGGATTTTTTTTTTACACAGGCACTCCAATGCCCAGATTTGCTAAAGCACTATGCTTCTAGTCAATAGTACCCTTGTAGCTTGTTTGTTTAATTGATTGCATTGCTATGTCAACCTTCAAGACCAAAGCATCAAATATTTACAGACTGGAACACATAGTGTTTGGTGCAACTTGGTCTTCCCCATGACACTGCTGCAGATGTTGCAGTTTGCATAATATATTGAGCCAGACAGAATCTGAATTTACTACATTAAAGAAGCCTATGTTCATTAACAGCCTCAAGTCTTAGTAACATTACTGAGAGTTGTGATTCTAGAAAAACAAACAAAAATGTTAGAGTTCCAACTTATTTGTATTACCAACTAGCATTAATAGTCTCAGCATCAAGTGATTTAATGAAAGGGGGCATTTAGAAAAAGCAACTATTTGTTCTCTGGATTTGAAGATCCCTTCTTTGGACCTTGTTTCACTCCTAAATATTCATGTGCAATGGGTTTCGCCCCATTTAAATGAAAAGTAGGAAACAAAAAATTGTTTTAAATATATTATTGATTTTTTAGTTTTTGTTTGGAAACATCCCATGAGTCCACATGCTTAGCAATTTTTGCTTTGTCTTAAGGCAACAGGACTTCAGTGTTTCCAGGAAAAGTCTTGGCAGAGTGGAATCAGTCAGAGCTGAAACAAAACCCAACTGACAGGAGAAACCTTGATAGACAAGCGCTTCTGTGAGAACAAGCAAGCAGTTCAGGTGTAGCCAGACAGTGGGGAATGCAGACACTACATTTAGCCATTATTTTCTGCTATCCATTTTGTTAACTAAGGGTCTCAAATATAAAGCAGGCCTTCCTTAGAGAAGATGAACTTAAAGATTGAGGAGCAGGAAGGAAGATGACTGAAACAACTTTCGTGAGGTAGAAGAACAATGCTTTGCCCTTTTCCTAGGTGAAGGCTGCAGTAACTTTATCCTAGGTGAAAAACTTTTTAAGGAGGTAAATTAGTCTTCCCAAGACCACTGAATGTTGTGGAGCAGAGAATCCAACCCAGGTGTATCAGACATCGGTGTATAATTTTTCCATAGTTCCATGCCAAAAATGTATCTGCACATACCTAGTAGTAATATTTTAATAAAAAAAATATACTGAAAAGGACAACTTGGAATGAATTTCATATCATTGATACAGAACATTTTTTTTTTCCTTTGCATAGTTTCCCCAGCTTCATGAAGCTGACCAATATCAAGGAGCTTGTTGTGAGCTTGGCAGAGAGGAAGACTTTGTTTTTATTTGCTAAGTTAAGAAATCCTGCATGTTAGCAGAGCTTAAATGGTGCATACCTGTAATCCCAACTACTTGAAAGGTTGAGGAAGGATTGCTTGAGCCAAGGAATTCAAGGCTGCAGCGAGCTGTGACTGCACCACTGCATTCCAGCCTGGGGAACAAAGCAAGACCTTGTCTTAAAATGATACTTGTTTATTTATTGATCTAAGATATGAGTGACATATTAATATAATAATCATGTCAAATGTCATTTTCAACTGCATTATATGTGCCAGTTTCTGTGTTGAGTTTCAATAAATTATCTCACTTATTCCTTATAATATACTTATATTATTGTTTGTTTTACAGATATGGAAACAAGTACAGAGTTTTATAAAAAGTGGTGGAGACTGAATTCAAAGTCCTGCCACCTCTGATTCTCATGGTGTTATGAGAGAACGTTTGTCATTTGGGTGGTGCTTCATTCAGATAGAACAAGGCTTCCACAGTTTGGTAAAGATGCTACAGAGTTGCTGAGGTTACCTAAATTCCAGCTGGGAGCTAAAATTCCACCTGATTTCTTGATGGTGTAGCTCATTAACTTCCATACTCTGAGGACTAAGCAACTCAAATGTAGTATGTATTGACTAAAATTTTCAAGTAGAAGCATGCTCATATTATGGGTAGAAAGCTGGTTAATTGTGCAGTTGCTACTAGTGCTGAGGAGAATTTCTAGGATCCCTTGTCAACTATGGAATACTCCATTATCTTCTTGACATTCTCTTCTATTTTAAAAATGTAAGCTTCCTGGTCAGGTAGGGCAGGCACTATGGTATAGAGAGAAAAGCACCAAGTGGTTCAAGAAAATTAAAATCCAATCCTGAGTCTTAAGTCAACTTCCTTCCGTCTTTGTAATTTTATCTCCCTAGGCCTCAGCTCTGTACCTGTAATCGAGTAAACTAGATAATTTTTAATATTTTCCATTCCAAAATCTCTCATCCAAAACTAAAAATTATAGTAACAAAACAACTTTTTACAAGCAACTTGTGATGATGACAAAAGCTGGAATCAAGTGAACAATTTTAGAGAAAGAAAAAACAAGCACAGTTCTCTGCCCACAGAATTGGTAGTATAGTCCGAAAAAACAGGCTGTTCCCAGGAATCTGAGTCTACATGCTTAACTATATCAACAAGAGACAGAGGACTTTCACAAATAATCCTCTAATTTTGAAATCAAGAAGTGAGAGATGAAGTAAAGGAGAGATTTTCTTCATTGCAAAATGCAAACACACACAAGAACCCGTATACGCCTCTGGAGCTCCAAAGATACTATGCTGTATTTATGGCAAAATGGGCTTGTTTATGAAATTATAGTATTTCCATTCACCATCATAGCACATCTGAGACGGATTTCTGAAGCTTACCATTAAGAATTTTTAGATAATTTGGGAAAATATGAATAATAACATGTTCATCGAATCCCTTAGAGGAAAAGATGCTAGACTTTATAATAGTTTGATGATGAGTCTTTCTACTTCTATGCCTGGCTTATTTCACGTAGAGTAATATTCTCCAGGTTCATCCATGACAATGACAGAATTTCCTTCCTTTTTAAGAGTGAATAGTATCCTGTTACACAGACACACACATACACACTCACACACACACCACCACCACCACCTTTTCTTTATCTACTTGGCCATTGATGGACACTTGGTTTGTTTCCATATCTTAGGTATTGTAAGTAATGCTACAACAAATGTGAAAGTGTAGAAATCTCTTTGAGATACTCATACTGATTCCGTTTATTTAGTTATATACCCAGAATGAGATTATTGGATCACAGGACAGTGCTATTTTTAATTTTTGAGAGAATCCCAAATGTTTTCCATAATGGCTATACCAATTCACTTGCCTATCAACAGTATAAAGGGTTCCCTTTCCTCCACACCCTCCCCAGTACTTGTCATCATTTCTGTTTTTGATAATATTCATTTAAATTTCCTTGTAATTTTGATTTATATTTCCCTGATGGTCAGTGAAGTTGAGAATATTTTTTAACATACCAATTAGACATTTGTATTTTTTCTTTTCACAAATGTCTACTCAAGTCCTTTGCTCATATTTTTGTTGGGTTGTTTTCTTGTTACTAAGCTAACAGAGTTTCCTATGTATTTTGAATATAGTTTGCAAATACATCTTCCTATTCCATAGATTGACTCTTCACTTTGTTAATTGTTGAATTAACAATAATTAAGTTGAACAACAATTAAACTGAAGCTTTTTAGCTTGATGAAATTTTATTCAGCTATTTTTGCTTTTGTTGCTTGTGCTTTTGAGGAGATATATAATCTGATATCAAGAAGCATTTCTCTCTGTTTTCTTCCAGTAGTTTAATAGTTTTTCATCTTACATTTAATTACTTAATCTATTTTAAATTGATTTTTATATGGTATAAAATAAAGGTCCAATTTGGATATCCAGTTTTTCCCAACATCATTTATTGAAGACACTATTTACTCATTGTATGTTCTTGGCAGCTTTGTCAAAGGTCAATTGACCACAAATATGTAGATTTATTTCTTGACTTTCTATTATGCTCTACTGGTCTATATATCTGGTTTTGTTTGTTTGTTTTGAGAAAGAGTCTTGCTCCATTGCCCAGGCTGGAGTGCAGTGGCGTGATCTCAGCTCACTGCAACCTCCGCCTCCTGGGTTCAAGCAAGTCTCCTGCCTCAGCCTCCCAAGTAGCTGAGATTACAGGTACACACTGCCACCCTCTGGCTAATTTTTTGTATTTTAGTAGAGAAAGGGTTTCACTGTGTTGCCCAGGCTGGTCTCGAACTCCTGAGCTCAGGCAGTCCGCTTGCCTTGGTCTCTCAAAGTGCTAGGATTACAGTTGTGAGCCACTGTGCCCAGCCTATGTGTATATTTTTATATCAGTACCATACTGTTTGATTATAATAGCTTTCTAATATATTTTAAAATCAGGTTGTGTGATGGCTCCAGATAGGCTCTTCTTGCTTGAGATTACTTTGGCTATGGTTTCTTGTGTGGTTCTGTATTAGTTTTAGGATTGTTTTGCCTGCTCCTGTGACAAATATCATTAGAATATTGTCAGGGATTATATTGAATCTGTAGATCACTTTGAATATTATGAGCATTTTAAATTCTTCTAATCTATGAACAAAGGATATCATTCCACTTATTTGTCTCATCTTCAGTTTCTTTCATCAATGTTATATAGTTTTTAATTTATAAATCTATCACCTCCTTGGTTAATGTTTTCCTAAGTATTGTATTATTTTTAGTGCTATTATAAGTGGGGTTGTTACTTTCTTTTTTGGAAAGTTTGTTGCTAGTGTATAGGAAGGCAACTGAATTTTCTATTTAATTGTGTATTTTTTTAATGCTGAATTTATTTATTATAAGACATTTATTGTGGATTCTAAACAGTTTTCTATTTATAAGATCATGTCATCTGCAAACAGAGACAATTTTACTTCTTCCTTTCTGACTGGATGGCTTTTATCTCTTTGTCTTGCCTAATTGTTCTGGTTAGGACTTCCAGTACTATGCCAAATGGAAGTGACAAGATGAGTGTCACTGTTTTGTTCCTGATATTAGAAGAAACATTTCAGCTATTCACTGAACTGACTATGAACCTGTTACATATGCTTTTATTGTGCTGAAGTAGTCTTTCTACACCTAATTTCTTGTTTTTGAGTTTTTATCATGAATGCATATGAGAAATTGTTAAATGCTTTGTATGAACACATTGAGATGAACAAATAGTTTTTATCCTTCATTCTATAGATGTAAAATGTCACATTTACTGAATTACATATGTCAAACCATCTTTGCATTGCAGGCATAAATCACTCTTGGAAAAGCTAGATAATACTGTATGATTTCACTTAGGTAGAACCCATAGAAGTCAAACTTATGGAAGCATAGAATAACATGGTTGTTGCCAGGGGCTGGGGAGTGGGAATGGAAAGATGTTGGTTAAAGGGTACAAAGTCTGAGTTGTGCAGGATTGAATGGTTCAGAATACTTACTGTATACTTGAAAATTGTTAAGACAGTAGATAAATGTTCTCACCACACCATAAAAAGGTAATTATGTGAAGTGATGTTGATGTTAAGCAGCTTGATTGTGATAATCATTTCACAATGTATATGTATATCAAAACTTCACATTCTACACCTTAAATATGTAAATTTTTATTTTTCAATTATACCTCAATAAAGCTGGAAATAAATAAATGAATAAAATCTAACAGTACTTTTTAAAGTACCTAATAGTATTCAAAAATAATGTGACATTGTTAAAATGCTCTTAGAGGGTTTTGTTTTGCTCATGATCTTAATTATGGATATGATTATGATAAACAATCATTGCAGCCTACTATATATAGATTATATTTGATTTGCTAAAGGTAGTGAAACTGTTCAATTGACAAAATCAAAAGTGAATTCAAACCTAAATATCTACTATTGATCTCAATCTCTTTCTTTCTCTCTCTCTGTCACATACACACACACACACACACACACACACACAATGTCCCTTTTCATTTGATCTAGAACTTAGAACTCAGTGACAACAACCATATGAAATTTTGTCTATTAAAATTTTCTATAGGGCTACAAATAACTCCAGTGATAGTTACTTTATCCTTGATTTTTTTATAGTGCCAGACAGAAAGACTGCCCTTAGCTAGGACCAATTTATCAGTTTCAAAAGAAAAGATAATAAAACTGTCATTTTTGGCCATAGCACCACAGGTGCTGATACCCTGATATTAAAGCTTATTAAAAGTAGAGCTGTCTCTTAGTTTTTGATATCAAAATTGTTTCCAAGTCTTGTTAAGAATCCATGTTACTCTTGGGAGGAAAGAAAAAAAAGAAACCAAAGTGACCCCAATGGAGCATTGAAGTGACTGAGCTATTAAACACCTAGCTGTGTGGATGGTTTTGTGGAGTTCTTCAATTTATCACAGACACAACCTGCCAGGCGAAAACTAATTTAAAACTCACTTCCCTTGCAGACCTGCTAAGGACACTCAAAATGTGAGAAAGGTTTACAGGAAGAGAGTCAAAATAATTGTTGACTCCCAAAAGGTATTCCTGGTTTCTGTTCTTTTAATAACTTGCATCTTCTGACAGCCCTTTATCAACAGGACTTCTGAATGAAGGAAGCAAATAAATAAGTATTTATCCCTAATGTGGCATAATCTACAGGAAATGATTCTGACCTAAGTAGAGCAGACAGAGTAAATAATTTTTTTCATCATCTAAGGATGAGGAGTCTGGCTTTTTTTTAACAAGAGGCAGTATATCTTATTTGAAAGAGCTTTGGAGTCAAACAGAACTTTGTTCAAATTCTAGCTCTTCTACTCATTACCTGTGTAAATGTGGGCAAATTTCCTAAAATCACTGAGTTTCCCATATCAATCAAATGGAAATATTAGTTTCCACATTTCAGGCTGCAGAGAGAATGAGCGGGTAGCATCTATTCTGCTAGGAATGTTCTTCCTCCAGATTGCTATAAAACCAAATCCTTCTCACCATTCAGGGAAATCACAAAGCCACATTTTCAGACAGTTTTCCCCTCATCACCTATTTTAACTCATTTTGCATTACTATAAAGGAATACACAAGGCTGGGTAATTTATAAAGAAAATAAGTTTATTTGAGCTAATGGTTCTGCAGGCTGTGCGAGAAGTGTGGTGCCAGCATCTGCTTCTAGTGAGGGTCTTGGGAATCTTACAGTCATGCTAGAAGGTGAAGCAGAAATGGGTGTATTGCATGGCTGGAGTAGGGCAAGGGAGAGAGAGAGAAGGTACCAAGCCCTTTTAAACTGAGATCTTGCATGAACCCATAGTGTGGAAACTCACTCATTACTATGGAGACATCTCCAAGCCATTCATGAGGGATCTGTTCTCATAACCCAAACACCTTCCATAGGCCCACCTCCAACATTGGAAGTTACATTTCCACATGAGATTTGGAGAGGACAAACATTCAAACCATATCATTATGACGATGGCCCCCTAAATCTCATTGTAAAATTGAATCATCCTTCCCAATATTCCCCAAAAGTCTCAACTCATTTCAGCATCATCTCAAAAGTCTGAAATCTCATCTGAGAATCAAGGCATGTTAGTTCACCTATGAGCCTATAAAACCAAAAACAAGTTAGGCCAGGCATGGTGGCTCACACCTGTAATCCCAGCACTTTGGGAGGCCGAGGCAGGTGAATCATGAGGTCAAGAGATAGAAACCATCCTGGCCAACATGGTGAAACCCCATCTCTTCTAAAGTACAAAGAAATAGTCAGGCGTAGTGGTGCATGCCTGTAGTCCCAGCTACTTGGGAGGCTGAGGCAGGAGAATCACTTGAACCTGGGAGGCAGAGATTTCAGTGAGCTGAGATCACGCCACCACACTCCAGTCTGGGTGACAGAGCAAAAATCTATCTCCAGGAAACAAGCGAACCAAAAATAAAAAACAAGTTATTTGCTTCCAAGATAGAATGATGGTACATGCATTGGGTAAATATTCCCATTCCAAAAGGAAAAGTTCAGCCAAAGAAAGGGGCAACAGATGCCATGCAAGTCTGAAACTCACCAGGGAAGTCATTTAAATCTGAAAGCTCTAATATAATCTCCATTGACTCCATGTCCTGAATCCTGTGCACACTGGTGCAACAAGTGGGCTTCCAAGGCCATAGGCAGTTCTGTACCTGTCACTTTCCTGCGTGCAGCCCCTGTGGCTGCTGTCATGGGTAGGAGTTGAGTGCCTGCAGGTTTTTCAGTCTCAGGGTGCAAAATACTGGTAGTTCTACCATTCTTGCATCTGGAGGGCAGGGGCCCCCTTCCCACATCTCCACTAGGCAGTGTCTTGATGGGGATTTTGTTTGGGGGCTCCAACCCCACGTTTCCCTTCAGCACTGCCCTAACAGAGTCTTTCTGTGTGGCTCTGCCCCGAAGGAGGCTTCTGTCTGGGCACCTAGTCTTTCCCATACATCTTCTGAAATCTAGTTGGAAGCTGCCAAGCTTCCTTCACTCTTGCACTCTGCATCTACAGACTTAACACCACATGGAAGCCACTGAGGCTTCTGACTTGAGCTCTGAAGAGCTGTGGCCCAAGCTATACCTGGAACTCTTTGAGCCATGACTGGAGTCATAGTGGCTGGGATGTGGGAAACAGTATCCTGAGTCTGAGCAGGGCAGTTGTGCCCTGGGCCTGGTCCCTGAAGCCATTCTTTCTTCCCAGGCCTCTGGACCTGTGGTGGTGGAAACAGCCTGGTAGAAATCTTGCTTAATTGCCTAGGAGGCCTTTTCTCCATTGTCCTTTCTATTAGCACTTGGCTCTCCTTTAGTCATGACAATTTCTCGAGGATATGGTTGCTTCATAGCTGCTTCAATTCCTCTTCTGAAAAAGCTCTATCCTTTCTTATCACCTTGCCAGGTGGCAAATTTTTCAATTTATTATTTTTTTTTTACAGTTTTCTTCCTTTTTACTTATAAATTGCAACTTTAAATTATTTCTTATCTCTCATATCTGATCATAGGCTGTAACAAGCAGCCATACCACTTCTTGAATGCTTTGATGCTTAGAAAATTCTTCTTCCAGATACCCTACATCATTACTCTTAAGTTGAACCTTCCACAAAGTCCTAGTGCATGGACAGAATACAGCCAACTTCTTTGCCTGGGTATAACAAGGGTGACCTTTGCTCCAGTTCCCAATATATTCCTCATTTCCAACTGAGACTTAATCAGCCTGTCATTCACTGTCCATATTCCTATCAGTATTTTGTTCACAACCACTTATGAAGTCTCTAAGAAGTTCCAAACTTTCCCTTGCCTTCCTGTATTCTTCTGAGCCCTCCACATTCTTCTAAGTTCTGCCTGTTACCCAGTTCCAAAGCAACTTCCACATTTTCAGTTATTTTTGGAGGAACATCCCACTCCACAGTACCAATTTTCTGTATTAGTCAATTTTGCATTGCTATAAAGAAATATCCAAAGGTTATTTTGGCTCAAGATTCTGCAAACTGTACAGGAAATATGGTACTGGTATCTGCTTCTGGTGAGGGACTCAAGAAGCTTACATTCATAGCAGAAGGCAAAGAGGGAGCAAACACATCACGTGGTAAGAGAAGGAGCAAGAGAGAGACAGAGGAAGTGCCAGGCTGTTTGAAATAACCAGATCTTGTGTAAACTCAGAGCATGAGAACCCACTCATTATTGTGAGGACAGCATCAAGTTATTCATGAGAGATCTGTTTCCCTTGAACTAAATACTTCCCACTAAGCCCCACCTCTAACATTGGAGATCACATCGCAACATAGATTTGGAAAGGTCACACATCCAAATTATGTCATCACCTAAAGTTGCCGCCACAACAGTCCTATAACTTTAGCTTATTTGCTTTAGTGATCAGTCAATATCAGAAATTGTTTTGGTTGCAAATGTACTTATTATGTATTTACCCCAGTAGAATATTCTCCAGCTTATGCTGTCTCCAGCTTTTGGACCATGGCTGACACCTAATATAGCTTCATACAAATGGTTTGAAAGGGAAAAATACAGAGGCAAAGTAAGGTACTCAACATAGATTCTAGTCTATAATAGATGATCAAAATTTGGCTGCAAATAATCAATTTTGTTGGGACTGTTATTTTTAAATAGTGTTCTAGCCCAAATGAATATCTATGCCAAAATGTTAAAGTATGGTAGAACTTATTTAAATCTTAGAATTATGTTTAAGACAGCTATTTCTGGAGACTTAGGAAATTTGTTAGAAATGTGAACGTGACAGGTAGGAAAATATAAAAATCCCTTTTTCCTACTTTGTGTTGATTGTATCAAGTTTTTGGTGGCAGAGCAAAGCTTGATTCACTATCAGCACATTATTTCATCCACCCAACTACCTGTATTCCAGCTGCACAACATGGGCTGACATTCACCTATGAAAAAATTGTTAGAACAATGATGAAAAAATAAAGATGCTAAACACTAACTTTAAAAGCTAAAGATTAAGGTAGGTGAGAGAAAGAAAAGACTTGGATGATACAGCAGTTTATTTCTTTCTCTATCCCTTTCACCAAGCTCTGTGACACTGGGAGAGCCCTCCAAGTGAGAGAAAGTGATGCAGTTTAAACTGGAAGGATTGAGAAGCTTAGCCAAAGATTTGCTCTTGTGGTCATCCCGTAAACGTCCCAAAGACCGAGCTAGGAGAAGAGACTGAAGTGTTGATAAAATGCCTCCTTTGAAATTGAGGGATATGAGAAAAGAGAAAGACCAGGCTGTGCTGATCATTTCTAGAAATGGAATAAGCTGCTATGAGCGATGTTAGAAGCAAACCATACCCACTCGCAGCCCTGAGTTTCTTACAGCCCTCAAGTGTCATAAGGTAGCATTTAAAATCTGCTACAAGCTCACAGGCAAGTGCAAAAGATTGCTATGAGAAAGCAGAAAGAGAGGGAGGAAAACCAAGGAGGAAGAAAAGGGAAAATGGGAGTTTTATTACGAAGATATGGAGATAAGCTTTGAGATGATGAGGCATGCAGACTCTTCCCTAAAGGCTGTGAGAATGTTGACTCCCCGGCTCCCTCTCAGAGAAGCACCATTGTCAGGAGGCTGTTTAGTTCCCATTCAAGGGCCTCTTTTCATTACTGGACCAATGGTCAGATACAACAACTTCCATCTGGAATGGAAATCTCAGAAATAAGCAGTAATGACT
Source organism: Plecturocebus donacophilus (assembly GCA_004027715.1). Lineage (NCBI taxonomy): Eukaryota > Metazoa > Chordata > Mammalia > Primates > Pitheciidae > Plecturocebus > Plecturocebus donacophilus. The sequence goes on from PVKP010001222.1 coordinate 85,887, forward strand.
TTTTTTTTTAAATGCAGTTTTTGGCTACTTTCCAAGCAATACTGCTCCAGCAGTTTCTCAAGCGTTGCTACTGCCCCTTCTACCTGCTGGTCTTCAAACTATTGAAAAGAAGAGGGACAAAGAAAATAAACCTGAAGGGAGGCACTAAGTTTTTAAAATACAAAACAAGTGCCTGGAATTCAGAAAAAAATGTGAATTACCATAAAATGACAAAAATAACCACAATCATAGTCATCACTTCAGGAGCAAACATGGATATGATGTTTGGTATATGCCGGACACTGCTCTCAGATCTTTGCATAGGTTAATACATTTAATATTCACGACATCATTGTGATATCGTTACTCTTCCCACCCTCACTTTATGAACAGGGAAACTGAGACACAGTGGGGTAAATGTAACTTACTAAGGGTGATGTACATGGCAGAATATGAAGTTTAATTCTTAGTTTATGCTCTTATAAACCTGACTTATATATACAGTAAGTGTAATTGTATTTGCATATCAAATTCTGTGACTTTCAGATTAAACATACTTTTAGACAGTGACTCAATTATAAATTTTAGGTCTCTGCCAAAAACTAGGATTAATATGAAATAGGATCATGTTAAGTGGATCTTTCTAGGCCGTGCATGATGGTCCATACCTGTAATCCCAGCACTTTTGGAGGCTGAGGTGGGTGTATTGCTTGAGCCCAGGAGGTCAAGAGGAGCCCAGGCAACATACTGAGACCCTGTCTCCGCAAAAAATACAAAAATTAGTCTGACACAATGTTGTGTGCCTATGGCTCCAGCTACTAGAGAGGCTGAGGGGTGGGAGGATCACCTCAGTCTGAGAGTTTATGGCTGCAGTAAGCCCTGATTGTGCCACTATACTCCAGCCAGGGCGACAGAGTGAGAAGACTCTGTCTCAAAAAAAAAATTCTAATTAGATATTGAAAGAAAAAAATAGCATGATCAAGTGTGACAATGGTATCTACTCTTATGTCCCAGTTGGTCATCTTGTGATTTTTTTAGAGCTAGATAAATGATTTATAATTATGGAATATTGCCACCAAGTTTTCTAAGTAACACCTTTTATCTCCTCCAGTGTGAGCCCCTGACATTACTATCAGTGCCAGGTGGTCTCACCCACTCATTATCCCTAAAGAAAATGCCATGGGGTTATAGAAATTCCTATTAAATCTATTCATACATGCCACAAAAAATTAAGGAACATACAAACAGATAAATAAATAGGTAAGTTGTGTTGCTCTTTGTCCAGTTTCTCTCTTGCTTAATCCCACCAAAAGTTTAAAAATAAAATTCACAATTATTTCCAGACCGCTCTTCTGGAAATAAAAAAGTACCCATTGGTTGTTTTTCTTCCACAGTAGAGAAAGCTAGAAGGGAAGGTTTAGTTAAGAAAAGAGTGTTAGAACCTTTCCATGCGTTCCATTGTAGAATACACAACCGGGTCTTTCCTTTAAAGCAGATCAAACGATGGGCACATTATTCGTTATTGTTTAGCTGCCTGGGTTTAGGATGAAATTACCAGTTGCCCAGGATCCCGGCATTTTAGCTTCAGATCTAGCTGTGCTCATAACACAAGGCACAATGCTTAGTGGCATTGTCAGCCATTTAACATAAAAAGAACATGCTGTAATCAAGTGGGGACTTTTCCACTGTGTCACTCTTTGGGCTTATTTCAGGAAGCCTAGGAAGCCTGCCACTGAGTTTTAAGGGGAGACCAAAAGAAAAAAACACAGAAAATGCTTCAAAGGGGGCAAAGGTAATTTTTCTCTATTAATTTTTTTTCCTAAAAGAGTATTTTTAGTTTATTTTTTAACATGTCCCTATTTAGAGAAAGTTGTACTGATGGCTTCAAACGTGGTGCTTTCAGATTCTTACTTTAAAAAAAAAATCCATGGATTAGAATCTAAGGAAAATGAGAAGCTCCCAAAATGCAGTATCTAAGACATCTAGGTTGGCATAACCCTTGAGAAGGAGACCTAGTTCTTAGCAGGAATAATGTTACCTGCCACCTAAATAAATACTAAGGTTTAGTGTATGGAAATAATAAAGCCAGGGAGATGAAGTGGATTCTAGATATATTAAATCCGGGATAGCTTCAAATAACAGCCTTAAGCAATAAAGTGAAGCTTCCATCCTGTATTCATAATGTCAGTGTTACTGAGGAAATGCTAGCTTTAAAATATAAGCGCCCAAGGTTGTCTTCTCAAAAGACTCTCTTCAGACATTATTTTAAGTCCCTTTGAACAGGGAAGCATAATGTCACCAATTGAGGACTCGAGTTTTGATGCAATGAATTCTTGCTGACATCCTAGTGCTAGAGATGCTTCTCTTGAATTATTTGGAACTGAAGGCATTTCCATATGGACAAGCACTCATTCCAAGAAGACAGAATTATGGTGAAAAATCGGGGCCTAGAAAGAAAGAGGACTTGAATAGTTGTGCCATTTTGGAAATTGTGGGATTGAAGACTGGAGGGGTGTGGGGTAGTATGAGGAAGACAAGGGTATTGTAAATATAGAATCAAAACCTGCCATTTCCAAGTGCAAAAGCCACTACAAGCTTGAGGTGAGATTAAAAAATAAATAACACTGAACATGCTCCTCTTTGCTTCTATGAAGAAACAGCAATTCTATTTGCTGTATTTGGAAGAACCAAATGTGGAATTAGAAATTCTGGGTGGAGTCTTGGCTCTCTGAATAAGCTGGGCAACTTGCACACGTTAATTAACCTCACTGAGCCTCAGTTTGCTTACCTATATATTGAAGCTAGTAAAATATTGTCTAATTCATATGATTCTTGTGATAATCAAAATTGAAATGAAATAATGCAGGTGAAAATGTAGTGCAAATTGTAAAGAAGAGTGCAAGTCTACTACGCTATCGTAATTAGGTAGTTAAAAGCTAGCAAAAGATATGAAAATCAGCTGGGTATTGTGGCGCTTGCTGTGGTCCCAGCTACTTGAGAGACTAGGGCAGGAGAACCATTTCTACCGGGGAGATGGAGGTTGCAGTGAGCCTAGATTGTGCCACTGCACTCCAGCCTGGGTGACAAAGCAGACTCCTCTATAAAAAAAAAAAAAAGAATAAAGAGGTACTTGAATGCGAGCTTCATGATGCAAGTGCATTATTTTATATACTGCTATATCCACATTATTTTATATATCGATATATAAGTGGATATACCGATATATCCACAGTACCCACAGTACAGTCAGGCACATTGGGAAATGCTCAATAAATTACTGTTGGCCAAGCACGGTGGCTCACGCCTGTAATACCAGTACATTGGGAGGTTGAGGCGGGCAGATCACAAGGTAAGGAGTTCGAGACCAGCCTAATCAACATGGTGAAACACCACCTCTACTAAAAATTAAAAAAAATAATAAATTGGCCAGGCATGGTGTCACGTGCCTGTAATCCCAGCTACTCAGGAGGCTGAGGCAGGAGAATCTCCCGAACCCGGGAGGCAGAGGTTGCAGCGAGCTGAGATTGCGCCACTGCACTCCAGCCGGGGCGACAGAGTAAGACTCCATTTCAAAATAAATAAATAAATAAATAACTATTGAATGAAAAAGTTAATTATTGTCTTGTTTCTTTTTGAAAGACTTAGAAATATTCTTCATTTCCTTTTGGAATTCTTGTCTGTAACACCATGCCTATGCTAAGAATACAAAACCATTCAAAGCTCCTGTTTTCTCAGTAAAATGGAAATATCACCTTACCTTTCATTCCCAAGGGAGGAAAAAAATTGTCTTATTTGATCTCTCTTTCAATAATTAAATGTTGGGAAAAAAAGTGCATGTGTATGTGTTCATATACACATCAAGCAAGGTCAATAAAATTTTAATAAAAATTCAAATTTTGGATCTTTTTTATCAGTACTACATTGTTTACGAAGTTTAGCTCACTAACAAAATGGCCAGTTGCCAATGACCTCATTATTTGTGAAACGGGTAAACAGTTGGCACACACAAACACACACACACTCCAGTTCTGGTCTTGTTTAAAGTGTGACCTTACAGTAATGGTTGGAAAGAAGTTTCAGTTTTAGGACTGGAAATGTCAAAGCACTCTATCATCCTTTGGATGGTTTTTCTATTTCTTACTGTCTCTCAGAAATAAAAATTCATTGCTGTAAAAGTAGCTGTTTCTTTATAATGCCAACTAAGTTTGTGGAGTACTAGTTATCCAGCAACAAAATACACCAGACAGCATCACATAACATTTTTTGACAACTATTATTAGAACTGAATTTTATATTTATGCTTACAATAGAGAAAGGGTTTCCTAAATAATTCATGGTATACATAAGTATGCTAGAAACATATTTAAAACACTTCGAAAAAGCAGTTTTTTTCAAGGGCCCTCTGGCACCTGAGAAGTACTATGTATAAACAATTAACTGACACACTACTTATAAGTCACCCTTATGTGTGTGGGAAAAAACCCGACAAAACAAACAAAGACAGGTGCCTAAAGAAATAGAAAACGATTTCCCGCTCTATTTCCATTTACTGTATGTATTTGAAAGATATTAAACTGCCTTAAAAGTGTATTACAATTCAGTTTTTTTCTTTATTTCCTACATACTCAAACTGGTATCCCCTTCCCCACCGCTCCCCAAAGACACACAAACACGTCTATGCACATTTGCTCTGCAACAGTGAGGTTTTCCTGTATTTTGTTTTGTCATTCAGAGAAGAGAACTATGTCGGTTGACTTTCTTTGTCCTAATGGCTAAGAGCAGGGGTCGTGCGCGGTGGCTCACACCTGTCATCCCAGCACTTTGGGAGGCTGAGGCGGGTGGATCACCTGAGGTCGGGAGTTTGAGACCAGCCTGACCAACATGGAGAAACCCGTCTCTGCTAAAACTACAAAAATTAGCTGGGCGCGGTGGCGCATGCCTGTGGTCCCAGCCACTCCGGAGGCTGAGGCAGGAGAATCGCTTAAACCCAGGGGCGGAGGTTGCCGTGAGCCGAGATCGCGCCATTGCACTCCAGCCTGGGCAGCAAGAGCGAAACTGTCTCAAAAAGAAAGAGCAGGGTCCCCTCTGCCAGCATTAGCACTCCTCCTTGCACCACGTCTGCGGCTCTCCGCCCTGCCAGAGCTTCTCCCACAGGCTCCGCCTCGTATCCCTGGAAGAAGAATGCTCCCTGTCTGTCACCCAGGTCTTGGCAAAAACCAGAGATCATTGAGGCCAATTTTCCCGAGAGAATGGTCTGAATAACTTGTCCACTTGAGTGACGGTCCTGGCAAAATGTCTAATTGATGGATCTGCCTGGTGCTTATTATTCTAATAGTCCTGAAGAAAGGCTGGATGATTCTCCATTAACCCACAATGAAACTCTAGGGGAGCATTTCCACAGCACTTCAGAGCTTGTTAACCTAAAAGTGATTGGGCATATAAATGTGGAGGGTCTTATTTGTTCTGCCAGCAGTAAGTGGAAGAAAAGAATGGCCATATTTACCCTATTTAAATATTCCATTCAAAGAAAATATGCCAAAAGGACACTGACTATCCAGGGTCCTGAGAGACAGATCCCAGAAAGACACCACAGCACACACGTGAGCCATTATACCAATCTCACTTGCGCACAAATGGTCACATATGACTGCTCTAGCATTTGTACCTTTATTTGTAGTAGCAGATGAAACAACAAATGCATCCAGTCAGGAAAATAGTATGCTGGTTCGTGTTTAGCATGACTTTCCACACTCTGCCTTTGGCCTGTGAATTGACAACATGATGCACACTGGGAGACGAGAGTTGAAGAGCAAACATTACAAATGTGGACACGGAACTGTTATGCTAACATAGAACAGTCCAGGAGGTTGGTGGAATAGGAGGGTGTGAGTGTTAGAAAGCTGAGCAGCAGAGAGAGCCTTAGAGAGGGAACCCACAAAGCTGAAGGGAGACAGCAAAGAAAATTGAGAGACGTGGAGGTGAGCTAGGCATTAGCAACAGTTTGCTGTGATTTCATCCAGATTAAATTTTGCCAAATGGTGGTGTGATTGCTTTTGCATTTTTATTAGATCCACAGCTTGTGCTTGGCTCTCACCTTGCAGTGCTTTAAATAATTGTGACCTTCCACGACACAATTCTTCTTTGCATAGGCATTATCTCTGAGTTAATGCAGAAACACATTACAAGCCACCCTGCAGAGGAGTTACATAAGTGAAGAATGGCTCAAGCAATCCGGACACTGATAGGATTAACAAATGTCTCGGTTGGTATCATCCTCCAGAAGTAACTGTAAGCAAACCAAAGCAGTAGTGGACATCTCATGTGATGAAAGTCACATTTTGCAATAGATACTTATCCTTCATGCTAAATATCCAAACAATATCCTGTGGTGCTGAAGCATGAGCTGCACTAGACTTCTAGGCACCCATGCAAGAGCAATCAGGAGACATGGAGGAATTACTATCCCACGGGACAAAACAATGCGAAACAGGACCCATAATTTTTCCTCCCATTGTTCTTTAATGGACTGTTCAATGACTTAAGTACACGGAGGACAACTATGGGTGGTATGAGTATGGGGGTAAAAACTGTATATGTTTTTTAAAAATGAACTTCAAGGAAGTAGCATAAACTGCATTATTGTAACAGAACATTGTAGGAGATTAGAAGGTGGTTCACGTCTTCTTTTTATGAAATATAGCGTTTTACAAACACTTATTAATATAACTTCCCAGAAGATAGTCCCAGGAGATCTAATATGTTTCATTTGATACCAACTTGTGGGCAGCTTGACAGCACACTCTGTTACTGAACCTCCTCAATTCTCTGCATTCTCTGCCTCCTTTCCCTTCTTCTTCACTCTTGCTGCCCAGGATTTCACTCTATAATAAATTAGTAACACTTAAATTTTTGGTGAGGGCTTTGCCTATACTGAGTCAAAGGGACATGCTCATTTACAGTACCAACATGAATCTACAGGCAAATGGCCAGGAAATCATCTTACCATGTTTAACGATGACTTAAGTACTTGGATTACATCTATGGGTGGTAGGAAATACAAAGAATAAAAACTGTATTTACTGCAAAAAATAAAATGGAGGTAGTAGCATGACTGAGTTACTGTAGCAAAGCACAGAAGGGAATTCCAGGTAGTTCATACCTTCCTGTTATGAAGTGCATATTTTAGGAATTGTCTTAAGTTTTGTTCTTAGGGTTTAGATCATTGGTAATATACATGTGTCTTCTGGTTTAAAAAAACTAGAAAGGGTCTACAATAAAGAGAACATTAGAGGCCAATGTCTAAAATAACCCAAAGCCAAAAGATTTATTTCAGAAAGATGATAACTATCTCAGCTCTTGTATGTACTGAAAATAAAATGCCTCATTTTATATGAGACAACTCATGCAAAGTATGGGAAAGTAGTAGTGGGCGTCTCACATGATGAAACTCAAATTTTGAGTAGACACTTAAATTTTCACATTAACTTAACAAGAAACTACACATATCGGCTACAAATGAAGTTGTGAAACTTTCATAATCAATTTTATAATATTGCTCCTCAGTGTATTTGGAATTTTGGCATTTTGTTTTTAATTTCAATTTTTAATTGTGAATTGATAAAGCTGTATATATTTATGGGCTACAAAATGATGCTGTAATTTATTATTATAATGTGGAATAATTAAATCAGCCTAATTAACATCTGTCACCTCAAATAGCTATCATTTTTTATGGTGAGAACATTTGAAATATTCTCAGCATTGAAGTGTACAATATATTATTTTTATGTTCACCACCCTGCAATATGTCTCAAAGAAAAATATTTTATTCCTTCCATCTAATTGAGACTTTGTACCCTTCAACCAGCATCTCCCTATTCCCCCATCCTCAACCCCAGCCTCTGGTAGCCCCCATTCTACTCTTGCTTCTTTGACTGTGATTGCTTTTGATTCCACAAGTAAGTGGTAACATGTGGTGTTTGACTTTCAGCACCTGGCTTATTTCACCTACCAGTACATTCTCCAATTTCATGAAAGTTTTCACAAATGACAAAATTTATTTCTTTATAAAGCTGAATGGTGTTCCATTGGGTATATATACCACATTTTCTTTATTCATTCATACATTGATGGACACTTCAATTGATTCCATATCTTGACTATTGTGTTTGGTGCTGCAATAAATATGGAATGCAGCCATCTCTTTGATATACTGACTTAGAATATTTTGGGTGGATACTCCAAAGTGAGATTGCTGTATCACATGGTAATTTTACTTTTAGTTTTTCGAGGAAACTTCAAAACTTTTGCATAAGGGCTGTACTAATTTACAGTCAGTGTGCATTCAGTACAGCAGTATACAAAGCTTCCTTTTATTCCACAGTACTTTTTGCTTTTTCAGAGCCCGCTTATTTTATAAATTGGTGGCTATGTATTGTGTTATTTTGTGATCATTTTTAAAAGTTCAGTTTATCTCACTAAAATTATTATGCATATATTTGATACTTTGGAGAATGTACATTCTGGGACCCTAAAACTGTATACTGGAGAGAATTTTATGTTAAAGTTAATTCTAAGGGACATTCATCCAAGTCTGACTCTGGATTGACAGCAAAGTCAGCCTGAAAGTCTTACATGAATGGTTCATGTTTTGGGCGTTAGAGTCCTTTGTATAAAGGCAAATATTTCAAAGTGAATAATCATTCCCTGTGACAATGTTTTCATGGCTTTTGGGTGCAGAGATTGTCAGAAATAAAGATCGACATGGCAGTTTTGGTTTTTGAAAATTTATATTGTTCTAGAGTCAAATACTGTTTATAAAGATGACTTACTGCTGGAAGCAATTCAACTCCTTGAAGATATAATGTGTCTGAAGATGTGGTTACTCATTAATCTTGCATTAAATTAATATATCTTATCTAGGAAGTAGTTTCAGATTTTAGATTTAACCCTACTGGTCAGAAATGTGCTTTTTCTTTTCCAAAATTTATCAGAAGTTATCATTTAAAAAACAGATGTTGAAAGCTTATTTTAAGATAGTGGGGTCTTATTGGGAGAGATGGTATCAAGAAATATTTTATAAATATTAATCCTTGGGAGATCAGGTATTCTTGATTGGAGTAAGTCAGGAGAGTATTTGCCCTAAATTTATATTTGAGGTTGTTTCTTTAGCCACTGGGTACTTAAGGAATACCTGAGTCTTCCTCAGGTGACTTCCTCAGGGGAGGATGGAGAGGCTTAAGAGAACTGGGACATAAAATACTGGACATATCCAATAAATTCCAGGAAGTACAGAGATTTCCTAAAGTATTTGTGAGCTATTCAGTCAATCAATACCAAGATTACTTCAGTATATATTATCTGTAGAAGATGACAGATAAGTCAACAGTGACTGATGAATTTTACATCTTCAAATGTTAATATTAAAATAAGTTTTCTTGCTGTGACATCAGTGCAGCCCCTTAATAGAATTCACCTACCTTCTAAGTATCTCTCTTTTGTAAATATTTTCCACTGGATCTTAACTTACATGAGTGCATTGACCACGTGTATCTTGTACAAAGCTATATATTGGAAATGAGTTACCAACAAAGGTTGTGGAATAAATAAATGAATGAACTAAAATAATTTGATATCCCCATGATGACTGTCTTAAAATCAGACTGTTAGAGAAACACAATCTCATCCAGATAAAAAGTCGCTCTTTGTTCTTCAATTTCCCCATTTTTGTCATTTACCAAATATTTGTTGAGGTTTTTTTGTTGTTTATCTGATGTCACCAAAGGTACTAAAGATTTCACAGGGAAACAAAAATAACACAAAACAAACATCAGAAATTTTTTTCCTTACCTCCAACATTAATTTCAGGTAATATAATATCTGCATCAAAAAACTTGAGAAGAATTTGAAAGAAATTCTAATCAACTTATATATAACAAAATTTGGAAGGCACACTCACATATCATCTCCCTAAATCTTGAACACATTAATTACTTTTAAAAAGAAGTAAGCCAAATATCCCCAAAATATATTCTTAATGTCTTCTAAAATAATAGAATATCCCATTTTTAGTGAATTACATGGCTACTCAAAAGAAAAGCTGAACTCTCACTTGTGACTAATATACATTGCTCTGGAAAATAGGATTCAAAATTAAGCAATGTAGAGAGCTCTCTAGGTGTACTCTAGAAAGAAAGGAGTATGTCCTCCTCTTCACCTGTTTCCTTTTCCTTATGTCTAGAATATGATATGTTCTTCAGCCTTCTTGAATTATGTAAACAAAGGCAATAATCTATGGGGAGTAAAGCCACAAAATAAAACATAACTTTAATTCCAAAAACCTGAGAAAACAACTCAAAAAAGCAAATTACAAGTGATATTAATAATGAATATCGATGCAAAATTTTTAAAATAATAAACCAAATTAAACGATATGTAAAAAGGGTAGTATGTCATTGCTAAGTATGATTTATCCCAGAAGTGCAAGTTTTATTTTACATTTGAATTAAAAGTAATCAATGTGACCCATCCTATTATTAGAATAAAGGAGAAAGAAACATATGGTCATTTCAGTAGATTTGAAAAAAATATTGGATGTAATCTAAAATACAATTATATTGAAAACACTCAACAAACTAGAAATGTTTGGAAAATCCTACAAACTGATAAAAGTCAACTATTACAAATCTTTAGCTAATATCATAGTTAATGATGACAGATTGAATTTGTTCCCTAAAATTAAAAAAAAAAAGGTATAAATACCAAGTTTTAAGACTTCTATTCAGCATTGCACTGTAGGTCCTAGCTATTGCAAAAAGGCAATAAAATGAAATAAAAGAAATGAAATCCAGGAAGGAAAAAGTAAGATCGTTAACTTTTTTCCAACTGAAATAATTTCTTGTGTAGAAAATCCCAGGAACCTAAAAAAATATTAGTAGAATTAATACATAAATTTAACAAAGTTTCAGAAATACATGTTTTTTATTGAACTACCAAATGTATTCTTATTGATTAACAGTAAATAGTTGAAAATAAAATTTAAAGATAATTGCATTAGTAGTAGCTGCGAAAATTTAAAATACTTAATACTTAATGTAACCAAATGTGTCCAAGACCTCTACATCAAAAAATGAGAAAAAAAAATTAAAAAGAAAAAACAAATAGGAAAGTATACTGTGCTCATGAGTTGGGAGTTAGAAGGCTCACTATAATTAAAAGAGCTGTTCTCTCAAAATTGATATAGATAGTCAAAATAATCCAATAAAAATTCCCACTGCATTTCTTTTTAATAGGAATTAATAAGGTTTTTGATATGGAAATACCAAGGACTTATAATAACCAATACATTGTTTTAAAAGAAGAGCAAATTGGAGGAATTACCCTACTTGATTTCAGACAGTAATCAAGACAGTTTGTATAAAGAAAAAGTTAAGTCTATAAATCAATGGAATCATACTTAGTCCAGAAAAAGATTAAGATATGTATGGACCATTGATTTTCAACAAAAAAAAAAAAACAAAGGAAATTCAGGGAAAAGGAATGCCTTTTCAATAATTTTTGCTATGTCAACTGGCTATATAGATGAAAAAAATGTATATTTGTTTACCTAACTGCATAAATAAAAACTGACTCAAAATACGTTGTAAGACTAAAGATAAAACCTAAATTCATACAATTTCTGGAAAAATACACAGGAGACAATTTTTGCAACCTGGGGTTAAGCAGCACATTCTCAGAACCCAAAAAGCATAAGCCATAGACCCAAAAAAGAAAGAAGAAAGATAATCTGGACTTCATCAAATGTTTAAAAAATTTCTTTGAAAGACACCACTAAGAAAAAAAAAGACAAGCCGAGGTATTGGAAAAGATAACATTTGTAACATTATATCAGACAAAGGGCTTGCAACCAGAAGATATAAAGAAACTTTATGACTCAGTTAAAATAAAGAAGAAAATGAGTAAAAGAGTTAATCAGACATCAAATAACTCATAAAAGAAGCCCTATAATCACATAAAATGATGCCCAGTATCATTAATCATCACCATAACTGCAAATTAAAACCAAAATGAGACAACGACAACACCATTTACACATTAGAATGACCAAAATTAAAATGACTGACCACACCTAAGGTCAGTGAGAATCTGGAACAACTAGGATTCTCGTAAAATTCTGATGGAAACTTTAAATGGCTATATCCACTTTGGAAAATAGTTGGACACTTTTGTTTTTGTTTTTTAGAAGGAGTGGCACGATCTTGGCTCACTGCAACCTCCACCTCCAGGTTTCAAGAGTTTCTTTTGCCTCAACCTTCTGAGTAGCTGGGATTACAGGCACGCCCCACCACTCCCAGCTAATTTTTGTATTTTTAGTAAAGACGAGATTTCATCATGTTGGCCGGGATGATCTCAATCTCCTGACCTCATGATCTGCCCACCTCGGCCTCCCTAAGTGCTGGGATTACAGACATGTGCCTCTGCGCCTGGCCTGGACGTTTTTTTTAAATGGCAAATAATTAATAAACAACCCAGTTAATCTGCTTCTAGGTATACACTCCAGAGAAATGAAATCAATATGTCCTCACAAAGACTTATGCATGAATGTTCTTAGTAGCTTTATTTGTAGGAACCCCTGAATGGAAACAACCCGAATGTCCATTAATAGATAAATTAATTAAAAATTGTAATATATGCATACAATGAAATACTAATCAGAAATAAAAAGAAAAAATATATAAACACACAGAATATAAACAAATACCAAAATCATTATGCTGACTAAAATAAACTAGATTTTAAAAGAGTATACTTAGTAGTAAAACGTACATCTGTAGTTGTAGTTGTCTAGGGTTAGAGATGAATGAAGTAGTAAATTTTAAAAAGCTGTAAGGAAACTTCTGGGGATGGTACTAATGTCCATTATTTTCATTATTGTGATGGTTTCACTTTCCAGTGATATATAAAAACACATAAAATTGCACCTTTTACATATGTGCAATTTATTTTACTTCAACAGAAATTGTGATAATTACAGTAAAAGCATAGAGAAAAGGAACATAATTCTGTTGGGAAATTGAGAAAGGATTTCTGGATGAGAAACTATGTTTAGCTTAGTATAACCAGTCCAGTATGTTTTAGAAAACCACAGGTGAGCCACCAGACTTCTTAAAGATATATACATATAGGTAAGGAAAAGTTTATCTCCTACTTTTAATGTGTCTATCAGAAGGAAAAGGACAAAAAAATGGCTGCAGATCCCTAAGTCAGCTGAGCTTATGGGAACTGTTTCATTTCCTTCCTCTTTCAGCTCTGAGGATACTTTGTGAGACAATACTTCCCTGGTACATGTGAGGCTCTAGTAGGGACACAGATGTAGCTTGTTGCTGGAAAACTCAATGAGGCAAGAGGAGAGAAACTTGACCCCACTGGGACAGGCTCAAATACTTAAGAACACTCAGAAATCTCTACATATGACTAGGTTTCTTTAGGTCATCCCGTTCAAGATTTTAAAAATGTGTCAGAAATGTTAAAAAATAAACATTTTGCCTGTGTGTGTGGGGGGGCAGGGGTGGGGGGGGTATCAGGTGGGGTGTGATAGGAGAGAATTGAATCATGGAGTGGATTTCTCATGACTGCTTTAGCACCATCCCCTTGATGCCATACTCACAATGTGAGTGATTTCTCATTACATCTGTTTGCTTAAAAGTGTATGGCACTTGCCTTCTCTTGCTCCTGCTTTTCCATTTGATGTCCCTGCTCTAGCTTCGCTTTCAGCCCCAGGAGCAGAGGCTGCCATGCTTCCTGTACAGCCTGCAGAACTATGAGCCTATTAAACCTCTTTTCTTATAGAGTACCTGGTCTAGGTATTTCTTGTAGCAGTGCAAGAATGGCCTAATACAGTAATTAATAAGTAATCTTTTATCGAAAAACAACACATTGAATGTCCTCTTTTGTTCATCTCTGCCACTCAATTTCCCTTTTCTTAGCAATGGTTTCACCTCACTAGTTCTTCCCTGTTTCTCTCCAAAATCTCTGTCACTTTCATTGTCATGCTGTTAAATTTCTTCAGCTAGTCTCTGTCACCTGGAAAGGTTCAACAAAATAAAAATCTATTTATTTCATCACAACTTTCCCGTTTGAGATTTACTGATGTAAATAAAGTTTGTCATCAATTTTATATTTGTTTCTTTCTGAATAACTAATTGCTTCCTTCCTATATGCTTAGAATTTTTTTTCTTTAAAACAGAATTTTAAAATTTCACTAAGCAATATTTTAGTATTTATAAAGAAACTCCCGTGGGTAGTTTTTAAATTTTTTTGTCAAATATTTATTTCTGCTTTGATTATATGAGATAGATCTTTAGCAATATAACTTTGATTTGGCCAATTAGATGTGAAATAATCTATTACATGTCATTTTCTGGTAGAAGCCCTAAGAATCTATTTCTTTTTCCTGCTTTGGCGATCAAAAGAGTGCAGACCATTCACAAATAGAAAATCGTTGAACCAACCCAAGTGTCCATCAATCAACGAGTAGATCAAGAAACTGTGGCATATATATATAAGTAGTATCCTATCATATATACATATAGTATCCCATCATATATATATGATAAACGTAGCCATAAAAAATTCATTCATGTAGAATGAATTAACAGCATTTTCAATGACCTGGATGAAATTATAGACTATTATTCTAAGTCAAGCAACTCAGGAATGGAAAGCCAAACATCCTATGTTCTCACTGATACATGGGAGCTAAATGATGAAGACACAAAAGAATAGAATAATTCAATGGCCTTTGTGGACTTGGGAGTAAGAGTGGGAGGTGGAGTGAGGAAAAGACAATATATATAGTGCAGTGTATACTGCTTGGGTGATGGGTGTACCAGGATCTCACAAATCACCACTAAAGAACTTATTCATGTAACCAAATACCACCTGTACCTCAGTAATTTATGGAAAAATAAAATAATAAAATAAAAGAGTGCGGAGAGGGAACCTCCAGCACTTAGATCCATGAATGAGGATAACTTAGAGCAGAGTCCTCTACCACGTATCCTGTATATAGCATAAGCAGGAAGTGATCCTTCATTGTTTCAACCCTCTGAATTTACAGATCTGTGTTTTACATCATCAGTCTAACTAGTCTATCCTCAGTAACAGGAATGATAGAATCTTGTGGTTTTAAGCACTTTTGATTAAAATTAACAACAAACAAGTAAGCCAAAAGCAAAACAAGACCAACCAAAAAACTTGAATCCTATTTCCATCTCAGCAAAATTTTATCTTATTTTTATTGCTGTTTTTACTCTTAATAGTTCTTCCCCTACAGCAAAATCTAATTCTTAAATGGAATCTCCAATCATTTATCTTAAAATTCATATGTTTCTTTTATTGTTTTCATTAGTTTCTGCTTTCCCCCTGAATCATGTTATTTCTCAAGCCTGTTCTGCACTTATTTGTTTGCTTATCACTTACTTATTTAACAGCTTCCTTCTAATTTACATAAGTGAGTTTTTCCCCCCAGGGCACATAATTGGGATATATTTCTAGGAGTAACTATAAATGAACTACTGAATTTCATAGATATTGTCAAAATGTCTTTCTAAATCTATGTCAATTGATAATTCTTCTCAGAATTTATAAGTACCAATTCTCCACATCCTTAACTTTAGACATAATACTTTTTCAGTTTAGTCAAACTGGTGGTAAAGATATTTCATAATTGTATGTATTTTCTCTCTCTGATGTTAGCCTATACTTACATTTGTATGGTGTTTCACAAAATCCTAGTAAGCCCTGTTTCCTGTGATTTTTTTGCTATTACTTTTCCTGTATATAAAGATTTTCTGTGACAGGCATGAGAATTAAGCTGATTCAGTGAATGTCTAGCAATCCAACTCTACTTCTTGCTTTGTTGGATCTTACGAACTCTTGTGTATTGGTGGAAGTAGCAGTCTAATGTTAATAATTATGAGGCACACAACAAGAGAGAGGAAATAGATGTGGCTTTGCTCAGAAATTGTTCCCAGGTATCTGAGAAGTCAGTGCCTAATTTTCATTTTTTGATCAGTGCAGCACCTGCATGTGAGATTCCAGGGCAATTACAAAAAGAGTAAAATTAGCCTATTATTTTCACAGAAATATACAGTGGTCTAGTTCAGAAGTAGGAACAAGTGTAGTATAAACTTAAAAGTACTTCTTAACAGTTGGTGGAAATTTGTCTGGACTTCACTTTATGAATTTTTCTCATTGCTAGTTTATAATTTTGTTCAATTTCAATTTTTAGTGTTTCTGGAGTATATTAATAGAACATTGGGAGGTTTAACATCAGATAAAGTGAGTTGGCTAGTTACTAGTTCAAAATTCTACTTCATCTGTTTTTCTCAGTAAGTCCCAAAACCTTTGCAATGATATGCACCTGCAAAGTGAGGCTTTCAAAATGTCATACCAAATATCCCAGAAGAAAGAGAAGAAAAATTACAACTAGAACTAATTTTAAATTTTTTCATATTTTATTTTTTCTACCCATATTGACATAATTGAAAAATAAAATTACGTATCATTATCATGTATTACATGATGTTTTGATATATGTATTTATTGTGAAATGATGACATTGAAGCTAATTGGCACATCTGTCACCTCACATAGTTGTGTGTGTGTGTGTGTGTGTGTGTGTGTGTGTGTGTTGAAAACATTTAAGATCAAGCTCTTGGCAGATTTCAAGTGCACAATACAGTAGTATTAACTATAGTCACCATGCTGTAGATCATGAGATCTACAGAACTAGTTTGTCCTGCACAGCTGAAACTGTGTACCCTTTGACCAACATCTCTCCATTTCCCATATACTTTATGACTTGGCAATAACCATTCTACTTTATGCTTCTATGAGTTTGACTTTTATTGATTCCACAGATAGGTGAGATCATGAACTATTTGTCTTTCTGTGCTCAGCTTATTTCACTAGCATTATTTTCTTCAGATTCATCCGTGGTGTCACAAACGACAAAATTTTCTTCTTTTCTAAGAAAGAACAATATCTTATATATATTTACATAAGTTTATATATATGTCCATATGTGTATTATGTATATATGTGACACTTTAACCATTCATCCAACAATGGACGCCTACCTTGATTCTGTTAGCTATTGTGAGTAATGCTGCAATGAATGTGGAAGTGCAAATATCTCTTCAAGATACTGATTTCGTTTTTTCAGATATATACCAAAGAGTGGGATTGCTAAATTAGATGACAATTTTATGTTAAAATTTCTGAGAAACTTCCACTGTTTTTCATGATGGCTATACATTTTACATTGCAAACAAAAGTGCACTAGGGTTCCCTTTTCTCCACACCCCCCACAATTCTTGTTATCTTTTGATTTTTGATAATACAGTCTAAAGGCGGTGAGGTGATATCTCATTGTGATTTTGATTTGCATATTCCTGCTGATTAATGATGCTGAGTAATTTTTCATACACCTGTTAGCAATTTGTATTTCTTCTTTTGATAGATGTCTATTCAGATCATTTGCCCATTTTTAATTCAGTTATTTCTTTTTTGGCTAGTGGGTTGTTGAGTTCTTTATACTTTTTTGGGTATTAACTCTTTATCAGATGTATAGTTAACAAATATTTTCTCTCATTATGTAGATTGTCTCTTTACTCTGTTGATTTTTTTTCCTTTCCTGTGAAACAACATTTTAGTTTGATGTTCTGTTATTTTTTTTCCCTTTCAAGTGCAAAAACGTTTTAGTTTGATGCAGTTTCATTTGTCTATTTTTGCATTTATTGTCTGTGCTTTTGGAGTCATATTCAAAAATTAGTTGCCTAAACCAATTTCAAGGAGCATTTTCCCTTGACTCTAGTTTTACAATGCCAGTCTTACAGTCAGGAGTTTAATCTATTTTGAATTAATTTTGGTATATGACATATGATAAGAGCTTGATTTCATTTTCCTACATGTGGGATACCCAATTGTGGAAGAGATTGTCTTTTCTCTAATGCATGTTTTTGGCAACTTTGTCAAATATCAGTTGGCCATAAGCATGTGGGTTTATTTATGGGCTATTGAGTTTATAAGCCTATGTGTCTGTTTTTAAACCAGTACTCTACTTTTTTTTATTGCCATAGCGTTGCAACACATATTTAAAAATATTTGATATAATTCCCATCTTAAATTTGTTAAGACTGACTTTGTAGCCTAACCTGTGATATAAACTATAGAATTGTCCATATGCACTTTAAAATAATGTGTATTCTTCTTCTGTTAGATGGAATGTTCTATATGTCTGTTAGGTCTATTTAGCCTGTAGTGTTGTTTATTTTTGCTGTTTACTTAATGACTTTCTGTTTGGATGATATGTCTATTGTTGAGAATTGAGCACCTAAGTTTTTTACTATTATTGTTTTGCTATCTATTTCTCCCTTTAGTTCTTCAATTATTTGGCACTTCATGTAGGGTGTATAGATATTTACAATTGTTATATCCTTTTGATGAATTGACCTCTTCATCATTCTATAGTGATCATCTTTGTCTCTTCTGAAGGTTTTTCACGAAGCATTTTGTCTGATATAAGTAGAGTCACTCTTGCTCTCTTTTGGATATTCACTTCAAAGAAACATATTTTCTATTCCTTCACTTTCAGCCTATGTAAGTACTTTACTTTTGCTCTTTTCTTTGACATGTTGGTCAAAAGCAGAAGTGAGTCTCTTGTAGTTGACATATAATTTTATCTTTATATTTTTTATTCATTAATCCATTTTGATTTTTGTTTGGAAAATTTAATTCATTTACATAATTACTGATAGTTAAGAATCACTACTGACATTTTGTTAGTTGTTTTCTAATTGTTTCGTAGATTTTGTCTGTTTTTTCTTTCTTTGTTGTTGTCTTTCTTTGTAATGTGACGCTTTTTTTTTTAAATAGTGGTATGCTTTGATTCTTTCCTCTTTTTTCTATGTAGACCTACCAAAGTTTGTCCTTTGTGGTTACCATAAGGCTTCTACAAAACAACTTATAGTTTTAGTAGTCCATTTTAGGCTTATAACAAATTTACTTAAGCTGCATACAAAAACTCTCTAACCTCTTTCATACCCATATTTTATGTTATTGATGTCAAAATTTACATATTTTATATAGTGTATTCACTAACAAGTGATTATAGCTATCATTATTTTAATACTTTGTCTTTTATCAGTTACACAAGAAGTGATTTATGCACCACTATTACATTATTTGTGTGTTCTGAATTTGATTATATCCTTCCCTTTGCAGTGAGTTTTATATTTTCATGGTTGTCATTGTCTTTTAATTTTAATCTGAAGAACTTCCTTTAGCATTTATTGGAAGAAAGCTATAGTGGTGAACTCCCACAGCTTTTGTTTGTTTGGGAAAGGCCTTATTATTCTTTTTCCTTTGGAAGAACAGACTTGCTGCATATAGCATTCTTCATAGCCACTTTTTTTTCAGCACTTTGAATATAATACCTCCCACCTCTCTAGACTGCTAGGTTTCTGCTGAAAAATCTGCTGTTAGCCTTATGGAGTGTTAATTGTATATGGTGGGTTTCTGTTCCCTTGCTGCTTGCAAAATTCTTACTGTGTCTTGACTTTTGAGAATTTCAATATAATGTGTCTCAGTGAAGTTCTTTTTATATTTGACATATTTGGAGTTCTTTGAGATTCATGGATTTGGATGCTCATTTTCCTCTGCAGATTCGGAAAGTTTCCCATCATTGTTTTTAAAAATATTTTTGTACCTCTTTTTGTGCTCTTTGTGGGACTCCATTAATGCATATACTTGGTTCAGTTGATGGTGACCCATAATTTCTTCACTTTTTTCTGTCTGTTTGTTTTTTTCTGACAGGGTAATTTCAAATGGTTTAAGATTCACTAACAAATTATTATAGCCATCAATTATTTTATCATTTTTTCTTTGAGCTTGCTGATTCTCTATTCTGCTTAATTATATAATGATATTTCCTTTTAAACATGGGGATAGAATAGCAGTTTAAAATATGCTTAAATTTTCAAGCACCTTTTCATAATGTATTAACTTTTAATAAGGATAACTCTACCAATAGAAGAAATAAAGCAAATTTTTCTGGAGCACAGGTGGTCTCATATCCTTTAAATTCTCTCTGGCTCAAATTCTCAGAAGTTCCTGATCCCTTAGAAAAAGCATCCAAAGAAAAATAAACCAAGCATGAAATTGTGCTTCTTACTGGCCCATTGGGTTAACAAATGAGGTGAATGTAAAATGCTACCTGACAAATTGCCACTCTTCTATTTGTACAGGTATTTGCATTGGATAGGCAGGCAAAGGTATATAGAGGGTTTTTACTTTACATTCTGGATTTGATGAAAAACCATTTTCTGCTGCTTTAGGGGTTAAGCATCACTTTATTGTCCTGTTTAAAAAGTCCCAGTGGATTCTGAGAGCCAGAGGTGGTGATCCCGTTGTGCATCCATGCTCAGTGTTTGCGAAACAGGGAGTACTCTAGAAATACTAAATTTACCAGGTGATTTGAAGTCCACGCACATCATTATTTTTTCATATAAGGTGCACCTCTGTTGCCTATGATTATTTCCCAAAGAAAATAGATTCTTGTGGCAGGGGCTGAGAGTTAAGATTTTATTCTCATCTCTGTCGCAGACTCAGTTGACTTTATGCAAGTAATAAAGTCTCTGAGCTCTGTTTTTTCAGCTGTTAAATAGAGAGAATGCCCTCTGCCTTTATAGTAGTATTATTGTATAAAAAAGAGAAATGTAGAGGTAAAGTTTCTTTAAAAATGATTATGCTGTGACACCTATAAATAACTATATTTCAGTATTAAAACTGTTTATTTTCTGTGGTCTTACCAGATATATTCTGAAATGTGTGCTTCAAGTAGTCTAACCTGTAAAATTAATGGAAGTTTGTTTATTCAGTGCCAAGAATATTCATTAGCATTCAATAATGATGAAAATAAATATCAAGCAAGGCAGTTAGTTATGAATTAGTTAAGCAATGAAAGAGGTAGCTCTGTAAATAATTATTCTAATTATGGATCATAAACACCAAGGCAGCATTAGACACATCCACTCATATAGAAAGCAAAAAAATTCTTCTTTCGGGGTTTGAATTAATACAGAACTTTCACTGTACTCTAAGAGTGGAAAAGTCAGGGGTCAATATAAAGAAGGAGGCCAATTACAAAGCCAAAAATATATTTTTTAAAAAGCTTAAAATCTTTTGGCTGTGAGTTATAAATATGATGATCACTGAAAGCAATTGAAAGGGCTATTAACACCAGGAAGCTCTGGTACCAAAACTAGATCTGAGTCTTCAAGAAATAAAAAATACTGTAAAATAAAATAATTATTTTCTTCTATCTTAGGAAAATATAATAATATTGAAGATTGAAGATTAATGAGGACAGTCCCAATTACATGCAGGTACTTTTATATCACATTTTGAGTATATTTACTGCAGTTGAAATCACCTAACTTGCTACTAATAAATGAAATGTTAATTTATTATTTTAATATGGAGCTACTTTTATATAAAACTATAAGTAACAGACATATATTGTATTATCTTAAAGTACATGTGTAAATGTTTCTGTAATACAGTCATAATCAAGAACTTTCTTTTTTTTAATATATATATATACGTATATATATATATATATATATATATTATTCCACTTTAGGTTATGGGATACATGTGCAGAACATGCAGGATTGTTGCATAGGTACCTACATGGCAATATGGTTTGCTGCCTCCATCCCTGTCACCTATATCTGGCATTTCTCCCCATGTTATCCCTCCCCAACTCCCTACCCCCAGCTGTCCCTCCCCTAGTCCCCCACAACAGACCCCAGTGTGTGATGCTCCCATCCCTGTGTCCATGTGTTCTCATTGTTCAACACCCACCTATGAATGACAACATGTGGTATCTGATTTTCTGGTCTTGTGTCAGTTTGCTGAGAATGGATGGTTTCTAGCTTCACCCATGTACCTACAAAGGAGACGAAGTCATCATTTTTTATGGCTGCATAGTATTCCATGGTGTATATGTGCCACATTTTCCTTGTCCAGTCTATCATTGATTGACATTTGGGTTGGTTCCAAGTCTTTGCTATTGTAAACAGTGCTGCAATGAACATTCATGTGCATGTATTTTCATAATAGAATGATTTATAGTTCTCTGGGTATTTACCCAGTAATGGGATTGCTGGGTCAAATAGAATTTCTATTTCTAGGTCCTTGAGGAACCACCACACTGTCTTTCACAATGGTTGAGCTAATTTACACTCGTACCAACACTGTAAAAGTGTTCCTACTTCTCCACATCCTCTCTAGCATCTGTTGTCTCCAGATTTTTTAATGATCACCATTCTAACTGGCATGAGATGGTATCTCAATGTGGTTTTGATTTGCATTTCTCTAATGACCAGTGATGATGAGCATTTTTTCATAGGTTTGTTGGCCTCATATATGTCTTCTTTTGAAAACTGTCTGTTGATATCCTTCGCCCACTTTTGAATGAGTTTGTTTGCTTTTTTCTTGTAAATATGTCTTAGTTCCTTGTAGATTCTGGATATTAGCCTATTGTCAGATGAGTAGATTGCAAAAATTTTTCCCCATTCTGTTGGTTGCCTGTTCACTCTAATGATTGCTTCTTTTGCTGTCCAGAAGCTTTGGAGTTTAATTAGATCCCATTTGTCTATTTTGTTTTTTGTTGCCAATGCTTTTGGTGTTTTAGTCATGAAGTCCTTGCCTATGCATATGTCCTGAATGGTTTTGCCTAGGTTTTCTTCTAGGATTTTTATGGTGTTAGGTCTTATGTTTAAGTCTTTAATCTATCTGGAGTTAATTTTAGTGTAAAGTGTCAGGAAGGGGCCCAGTTTCTGTTTTCTGCATATGGCTAGTCAGTTATCCAAACACCATTTATTAAACAGAGAATCTTTTCCTCATTGCTTGTTTTTGTCGCATTTGTCAAAGATCAGATGGTTGTAGATGTGTGGCATTACCTCTCAGGCCTCTGTTCTGTTCAATTGGTCTATATCTCTGTTCTGGTACCAGTACCATGCTGTTTTGATTACTGTAGCCTTGAAGTATACTTTGAAGTGAGGTAGCATGATGCCTCCAGCTTTGTTTTTTTTTTTTTTGCTTAGATTTGACTTGGCTATGTGGGCTCTCTTTTGGTTCCATATGAAGTTTAAGGTGTTTTTTTCCAGTTCTGTGAAGAGGGTCATAGGTAGCTTGATGGGGATAGCATTGAATCTATAAATTACTTTGGGCAGTGTGGCCATTTTCAAAATATTGATTCTTCCTAACCATGAGCATGGAATGTTTTTCCATCTATTTGTGTCCTCTCTTATTTCCTTGAGCAGTGGCTTGTAATTCTCCTTGAAGAGGTCCTTTGTATCCTTTGTTAGCTGTATTACTGGGTATTTTATTCTCTTTGTAGCAATGGTGAATGGAAGTTAGTTCTTGATTTGGCTCTCTTTAAGTCTGTTATTGGTGTATAGGAATGCTTGTGATTTTTGCACATTGATTTTGTATCCTGAGACTTTGCTGAAGTTGCTTATCAGTTTCAGGAGATTTTGGGCGGAGATGATGGGTTCTTCTAAATACACAATCATGTCATCTGAAAATAGAGGCAATTTGACTTCCTCCTTTCCTAATTGAATACCCTTTATTTCGCTTTCTTGCCTGATTGCTCTGGCTAGGACTTCCAATAATATATTGAATAGAAATAGTGAGAGAGGGCATCCTTGTCTAGTGCCAGATTTCAGAGGGAATGCTTCCAGTTTTTGCCTGTTCAGTATGATATTGGCTGTGGGTTTGTCATAAATAGCTTTTATTATTTTGAGATATGTTCCATCTATACCGAGTTTATTGAGAGTTTTTACCATGAAGTGTTGGTGAATTTTGTCAAATGCCTTCTCTGTATCTATTGAGATAATCATGTGGTTTTTGTCTTTGGTTTTGTTTATGTGGTGAATTACGTTTATAGATTTGTGTATGTTGAACCAGCCTTGCATCTCCACGATAAATAAGCTCTTTGACGTGCTGTTGCAGTCAGTTTGCCAGTATTTTATTGAAGATTGTTGCATCTTTATTCATCATAGATATTGGCCTGAAGTATGCTTTTCTTGTTGAGTCTCTTCTGGGTTTTGGTATTAGGATGATTTTGGTCTCATAAAATGATTTGGGAAGGATTCCCTCTTTTTAGATTGTTTAGAATGGTTTCAGAAGGAATGGTACCAGTTCCTCTTTGTAGGTCTGGTAGAATTGGGTTATGAACCCATCTGGACCTGGGTTTTTTTTTGTTGATAGGCTATTAATTGCTGCCTCAACTTCTGCCTTGTTATTGGTCTATTCAGGGTTACAGCTTCTTCCTGGTTTAGGCTTGGTAGGGTGCAAGTGTCCAGGAATTTATCCATTTCTTCCAGGTTTACTGGTTTATGTGCATACAGTTGTTTGTAGTAATCTCTGATGGTAGTTTGTATTTCTGTGGAATCTGTGGTGATATCTCCTTTATTATTTTTTATTACTTCTATTTGATTCTTCTCTCTTTTCTTTTTTATTAATTTGAATAGTGGTCTGTCTATTTTGTTGATCTTTTCAAAAAGCAGCTCCTGGATTGATTGATTTTTTGAAGAGTTTTTGTGTCTGTATCTCCTTCAATTCTGCTCTGATCTTAGTTATTTCTTGTCTTTTGCTAGCCTTTGAGTTTTTCTGATCTTGCTCCTCTAGCTCTTTTAATTTTGATGATAGGGTGTTGATTTTTATCTCTCCTTACTTCTCATGTGGGCATTTATTGCTATAAATTTCCCTCTAGACACTGCTTTCAATGTGTCCCAGAGATTCTGGTAAATTGTGTCTTCATTCTCATTGATTTCCAAGAACATCTTTATTTCTGCCTTCATTTCATTGTTTATTCTGTCAACATTCAAGAGCCAGTTGTTCAGTTGCCATGAAGTTGTGCAGTTCTGAATTAGTTTCTTATTCCTGAGTTCTAATTTGATTGCACTGTGGTATGAGAGACTGTTTGTTATGATTTCTGTTCTTTTGCATTTGTTAAGGCGTGATTTACTTCCAATTATGTGGTAAAGTTTCGAGTAGGTCTAATGTGGTGTTGAGAAGAATGTATATTCTGTGGATATGGGGTGGAGAGTTCTGTAAATGTCTATTAGGTTTGCTTGGTCCAGGTCTGAGTTCAGGTCCTCAATATCCTTGTTAATTTTCTGTCTCATTGATCTGTCTAGTGTTGACAGTGGAGTGTTAGAGTCTCCCACTATTATTGTGTGGGAGTCTATATCTCTTTGCCTTGAGGTTGCTCTTCTTGAGGAATATCTTTGTGGTGTTCTCTGTATTTCCTGGACTTGAATATTGGCCTGCCTTGCTAGGTTGGGGAAGTTCTCGTGGATAATATCCTGAAGAGTATTTTCCAGCTTGGATTCATTCTCTTCGTCACATTCAGGTACACCTATCAAACGTAGATTAGGTCTTTTCACATAGTCCCATATTTCTTGGAGGCTTTGTTCAATTCTTTTCACTCTTTTTTCTCTAATCTTGCCTTCTCATTTTATTGCATTGATTTGGTCTTCAATCTCTGATATCCTTTCTTCTGCTTGGTCTATTTGGCTATTGAAACTTGTGTATGCTTCACGAAGTTCTCATGTTTTGTCTTTCAGCTCCATCAACTCATTTATATTCTTCTCTAAGCTGTTTATTCTCGTTAGCAGTTCATCAAACCTTTTTTCAAGGTTCTTAGTTTATTTGCATTGGGTTATAACATGTTCCTTTAGCTCACAGAAGTTTGTTATTACCCACTTTCTGAAGCCTGTTTCTGTCAATTCATCAGACTCATTCTCCATCCAGCCTTGTTCTTTTGCTGGTGAGGAGTTGTGATCCCTTGGAATAGGAGAGGTGTTCTGGTTTTGGGTGTTTTCATCCTTTTTGCATTGGTTTCTTCCCATCTTTGTGGATTTATCTACCTGTGGTCTTTGTAGTTGGTGACTTTCGGATGGGGTCTCTGAGTGGAGGTCCTTTTTGTTGATGATGAAGTTATTTCTTTCTGTTTTTTAGTTTTCCTTCTAACATTCAGGCCCATCTGGTGTAGGACTACTGGAGATCCACTCCAGACCCTGCCTGCCTGGGAATCACCTGCAGCAGCTGCAGAACAGTAAGGGTTGAAGCCAGTTTCTTCTTCTGTTATCTTTGTCCCAGAAGGATACCTGCCAGATGTCAGCATGAGCTCTTCTTTATGAGCTGTCTTTTTGGATATATGGGGGTCAGGGAGTTGCTTGAGGAGATAGTCTGTCCCTTATAGGAGCTCAAGTGCTGAACTGTGAGCTCTGTTATTCCGTTCAGAGCTGCTGGGCAAGTACTTTTAAGTCTGCTGCAGCAGAACTCATAACTGCTTTTTTTCCCCACATGCCCTGTCCTGGGAAGGTGGGACTTTATTTATAAGTTCCTGACATGCTGCTGCCTTTTTTCAGAGATGCCCTGCCCAGTGAGAAGGTAGCCTAGTCGCAGTCTGCCAGCAGAGACATTGCTGAGCTGTGTGGGCTCTGTCCAGCTGCTGTGTGAACTTCCTTGTGGTTTTGTTTATAGAGGCATAGTTAGAACTGCCTCAGTAATGGCGGACTGACTCTGTAATGGTGGACTATCTTGGTAGTGATAAACTTCCTCAGTAACGGCGGACGCCCTTACTCCACAGAGCTGGACTGTCCTAGATCCAGCTGTACTTGCTGGAAAACTCTCAATCCAGATATTTCAGATTGCTAGTCTTTGTGGAGGTGGGACCCACAGAGCCAGATCATCTGGCTCCCCATTTCAGCCCCCATTTGGTCAGTTAAATGGGCGAGTCTTTCTCCCAGATGTTCCAGGTGCCAGTTGAAATGGCCGCCCAGATTTGTGTCAGTTTTTGTGTGGAGACCCACTGTGCCGGCTAAAACAGCCCTGCTGGAGACTTGTGGTGCTTTTCTACCCAGGAATCTCCTGGTCTGTGGGCAGTAAAATCTCATTTGGAAATGCAGTGATCACTCACCCTCTGTGTTCTCGCTGGGAACTGCACTCCAGAGCTATTCCTATTTGGCCATCTTGGATTGTGTCCCTTCCATAATCAAGAATTAAACATGGAGCCTATAAAATAATTTTTTAAAAAACACAATGCATGTCATAAAGGCTGATATGTTTGCAAGTAGCAAAGCATGACACCAGCCCATTTATCTTATTTAAGGTTTATCCCTATAGCTTTTAAGGAGGAAATTCTCACTAAGATTATATTTTGTTGATATCAAAATCAGCCAGTATACATCATTCCTTGTCACCCTAATTATTGACTTTTTATCTATCAGAATCTGGGTTATAATGTGTTCCCTGGAAAGACTGAAATGAAAAATCTGGAGTTGCTACTTCTGCAAAGTTCTCAGCTATTTTTTAATCCTTTAAGGGTAACTATTTCTGTGAAGTCTCAGTAGATGGCAAAACTAGAAAATCATGTATGAATACAGTGTACTTGTTCATTTTCGCATTGCTGCAAAGCAATATCTGAGAGTGGGTGATATGTAAAAAAAAAATAGGCTTAATTAGCTTTGGTTCTATAGGCTGTCCGGGAAGCATAGTGCCATCTGCCTCTGGAAAGGCCTTAGGAATCTTACAACAATGGCAGCAGGTGAAGGGGAAGTAGGCATGTCACAGGTTAAAAGCAGGAACAAGAGCGTGGGGGAAGCCACACACTCTTAAAGGACCAGATATTGTGAGAACGTCTTCACTGTTGTGAGGACAGCACCAAGTGGATGGTACTAAACCATTCACAAGAAATTCATCCTCATGATCCAATTACCTCCAACCAGGCCCTGTATCCAACATTGGGGATCACATTTCAACATGAAACTTGAGAGGCAACAACATCCAAAATATATTATACAGAAACTGCACATGATGGCCATTTGATTCAGAGTAACAAGCATTCTTGTCCTAGTTGACATTACATTGATATCAGTGAGCCACTTTACAGACAAAAATGCAGAAACCTCATCAATGTTAACTTTTAAGAGATCACGTCATCTCATACCCAAAAAAGAGGGAAGTGGTAACCCTGTTAACAGCAGAGCCACCTGCTCTCTTTCCTTCTCTTGTTTCTTATCTCTTCAGTCCTAAAGTCAAAACACTATAGTACCTGTACTCTCAAGAGGAGGCAATATTTCCCAAAAGGGGTGAAAATTGCTTCTTTAGCGGGGAAGGGTCTTAAACATTACTCCAGAGAGTCACAGGACATAAACAGATATATAGTAACATCTGTGGTATTTACATTATATGGGAGGGGGTAATTAAGGGGGAAAAGGTCTAAAGGGCTCCTTCTTCCCTTCTCAAGTAACGAATAAAAGGTTGAGAAATACTGCTGCAGTATAATACAGAAAAAATTACCAAACATTTATTCATCTTGTTCCAGTTTTGCAGTTAAATAAAATGCAATTTAAAACTATAAATGGCTAATGCAGTCTGAAAGTCACTAAGGTAGGCAATAAATGGGAAAAAATTATGTGCTGAAGAGGACATAATTGCCATTTGTTAAAAATGATGAAAAGCTGGCTATTTCACTGGAACCTATGCATTGCTAAAAAAAGAGCACTTTTAGAGTTGGAGTATGCACAAGGCTATGGAATCCCTTCCTGGTGACAGAATTGTGGTGTACAATGTAGTAAGTGAAAAAATTGGCATTTGACTTGTTTAGGAGATGAATCATGAGAGAAGAGTCCAGATCCATAGACATCCCCAGGTAATATTGACTGGGGCAGGCAGACACATAGGCCTGAGGCAGAACCCCACCTTTGAGTCACAAATTCTAAGTTTTCATTCAATGGCTTATAGGGAAGAAAAGTCATGGACATTCCAATCAGAATGTTCTGTGGTCTCCTTGCAGGTTATCATTACTTTAGGACCATTGAGTGGAGACATAAATTCAGAAGTCAGTTTGGCTGTTTACTGATCAGCAAGTTACAACATGAGTCTTAGTAAGTTTCAGTTTTTACAAGTGAAGCATAATGGTGATTGAGATTGAAAGATCAAATCATTGCATTAATGTTTGAACTGTGATATTAAACTAAAGTCTTAGGAGCTATTCAACACAGACTAAAACTGGCTTCAAAAAATCCATTGTGGCCGAGTGTGGTGGCTTATGCCTGTAACCCCAGCACTTTGGGAGGCCAAGGCAGGCGGATCACAAGGTCAGGAGTTCAAGACCAGTCTGACCAACATGGTGAAACTCTGTTTATACTAAAAATACAAAAATTAGTTGTGCTTGTAATCCCAGCTACTCAGGAGTCTGAGGCAGGAGAATTGCTTAAACCCGGGAGGCAGAGGTTGCAATGAGCCGAGATCACACCGTTGCACTCCAGCCTGGGTGACAGAGTGAAACTCCATCTAAAAAAAAAAAAATCCATCATAATAAATCTGCCACTTCAAAGAAATTTCTGTGTTCTAAGAACTTTGTTGCCTCCTACCATTGTTCTGCCATGATCCAAGAGCTATTCAGAATAACGAAAATTGGGGAGAACCAAGGCTTCTGATTCTATGTCATATTTTCCTGTCCCTTTCAAAAGGCTGATCAATAAAAATATAAAAACAAAAAGATTCTGTTGTCAAACTGCCTACCTGACATGTCCATTCAGATGTTTATTGGATGTCCAAATAAACACATTCAAAACTGAGTTCCTTACTTTCTGCCTTCTAAGTTTGATACTTTTGTCATCTTCCACACACCTGTTAACGATAGCTCTTCTTCTAGCCGATCAGGCCAAAATCGTTGCTTTTAATCCTGACTTTCTTTTCATATACTGTATTGAGTTCATTATAAAATCCATAGATTTTACCTTCAAAATATGTCCTAAATGTATCACGTATTCGCACTCCTACTGTAACTCTCCGGTCTATGCCTCATTAAGCTCCCACCTGTATGGCTGCATTTGTCTCCTATCTGGTCTTTTTGTTTCTACCTTTGCCCACTACAGTCTGTTTTCAACAGAGAAACCAAATGATCTGTTAAAACATGTCAGATCATGTTACTCCTGGGCTCAAAACTCACAGATAGCTTCCACCTGGGAGTTAAAAGTGAAATTCTTACTACGCACTTAATCCTGCCCCCACCCCCCTCAACACACACACATGTACCTCACCTCCTAATATTCTTCTTTTAACTCACTCCAGTCTGGTTCCACCATCTTCCTTATTGTTTTTCAGACTTTCCAGGGAGGGTCCTGTCTCAGAGCCTGCTGTTCCCTCTTCCAGGACTGATCTACTCTCAGACAGCTTCATGGTTCATTCCCCATCTTCCTTCATGCTTTTACTGAAAAATCACCTTCTCGTCTACTCTAGTCTTATTCCCCCTCCCCGAGAACCACCTCACTCATGGAATTTTATACTCTTTTCTCCACTTTAATATATAATCTCTTTCTAACAGGTATATATTTACCTGTCTCGTTTCTGCCAGTTTTCTACTACTGGCATGAGAAAGGGAAGTTTTTTTTTGCTTATTTCATTCCATATTGAATTCCCATCACTTAGACCTGTGCCTGCCACATAAGAGACACTCTAAATAAT
Source organism: Plecturocebus donacophilus (assembly GCA_004027715.1). Classification (NCBI taxonomy): domain Eukaryota; kingdom Metazoa; phylum Chordata; class Mammalia; order Primates; family Pitheciidae; genus Plecturocebus; species Plecturocebus donacophilus. The sequence continues at coordinate 116,481 of PVKP010001222.1, forward strand.
CGTCAAATAAATAAATACATTTTCAACAACTCTGTTTATTAGCCCTGATTCTAAATTTTGTCCAGTTCATCTAGCAGAGGAGAATGCAGCATTTGGAGACATTTTTGAAAACGATCTTGTTAATTTTGATCTACCTTATCTATGTTTCAGCTCTCTGTAGAGGGACTTCAATGTGCGTTAATTCAGGGCTTCCTCTAGGTAGACAACTATTTTAATCATATTAGGCTATCGGGTCAATTCCTAGGTCTAATTACCTTACTCTATTAGGTTCTATTTCATCTGTTTGGAGTCAGAAAAACTGGAGTCACTTCAATTCCCTTTACCAAATTCCATCCAGAGCATCAGGAAAAGACTCCCCTGTGGTCTTACAAGGTTAGATTATAGTGCTCAACTCCCCTAGGCTGTACAATTTAACTGCATTAGGAAATGTCTTTATTTCTTTTTTTTCCCTGCTGCTGCTGGGTAGAAATTATGCCTTGGGGTTTTGAAACTGGCTGATGTAGCCAGAGTCCTCCACCTGCTCCCTCGTGTCCTGCAACTGCTGCATATAACACAGAAATTGTCGGGCCAGTGAACTCTAGCTGTAAAGATCTCCCTGTGTTTGTGATTGGAGCAGGTGAGGACCACAGTTGACTGTCAGAAGAAACAGGAAGGAGAAGAGCACAGATACTATAAAGAGGTCTCACTTTGTTAAATCTTAGAGAACCTGGTAGATGGGCTGGGCTTGAAAGGGGAAGTAGTACAGGACTGGTTCAGAAGCTGTATTGAGATAAGGGATTCGGAGACTGGATCATGTTAGACTGCATGTTTATCCAGAATTAGCTGGGATTACATAGCCAGGGAGTGAAACCTAAACTGTGATCACAAAGAACAGCTGTGGTCATAGCCAGCAAAACAATGCCAAGCTCCAAATATTTTGAGTGAAGGTAGAAACAGAAGAAGGAAAAATCAAATGGGTAATGGTGCATAGAAAAGGTAGGGTAGGCAGTTCATAACTGAGAATGTGAATCATGAGAGGCTGCTCAGTACCTGCTTTTACAAATACCAGCATTAGATAAGAATATTTGTCCCTTTAGTAATGACAGAAATAAGCAATCCCTTCCTGGAATTAGGTGGGGTAATGTCACTATTTCTGAAGAACCATTACACTAACATCTGAAGTCTTGTATCTCAGTGGTTGACCTCCAGTGGATTCAGAGAGTACAAATCCTCAGTGATCTTGATAGAAAGCTTTCAGAGGAGGCTGCATGACTTCATTTAAGGAAAGATATATCTTCCCTTTCATATCAGGCAGGTTACCAAAATCTCACATAGTTCTGCCTCCTTAACACTGAATAAATTGATTGACCAAAGTATTTTGCACAAGGAACCCAAGAAGCATTCTATCAAAGGTACTAGAGGTACTGATGGAGTCTAGGGCAGTGGCAAGAACTGCAGGATTGAATTTTCATCCTATATAGGATGAAAGCATGGACTATTAATTGTGTGATCAATGCTTTCAATTTGCCAAAGAATATTTTTGCCCAGTACCAGCACCTTGGTGATCAAGTATAAGAATTTTACAGATCCAATCAAGCTTTCCCTTGGCTACTTAGGTGCGCTTGACACTTACTTTGAGTCTGTCAGAAATAGCATCCGGGAGCTCAAGGAGAACAGAGGATAACACTCACTGAAGGTAATCTAAGTGCATGTAGCTTATAGGGTAATATAAACAGCATTTAGGTATTGAGCTAATATCACCATAGAAAGAGTCATGATCAACAGTGCAGGTTTGGTTCAAACTGTTTGTGTCAAAATCCTTTTTAGCCACTACTTGACCTTGGTCTAGTCATTTTTAAACATTTAGCCACTTAGTCCTCTTTATTCGTGTAGACACTACTTGACTGTGGTCTAGTCATTATTGTATATGTATGAGAGGAATCCAAGAATCAAGTACGAATGCAACATTAAAAATGAGAAAATTGGGGACATATTCAGGAGCCAAGGAAGAATATCAGGAGACATTTAAAGTGTGGTTCAATGCTAAACTGAGCTAAAAGTATGAGATTAAGGGTTGATGTCTCAATTTTACATGGTGTCAGTTCTATACCACCATCTGCAGCATCATGGTGCCCGTTCTGTGCACCACCCATGTAAGACATAGCAGCTTAATGAACCTAAAAGTTGCCACAGAGAAGAGTTAAGTATATGCAACCAATAATATGTACTAATATCCGTGGAGCCTCTACATATGTGCCAGGATCTATGCTAAGTTAATTATACCAGTTCTATGATAGAAATACTATTATTCTTATTTTACAAATAATTGCTGCTTAAAATTTTAAGTAATTTTCCAAGGCCTACAGCTAGCTTTGCAATAGCCAGGAAAAAACACAAGACAGTCTGACTGAAAATCCCATGTTCATAGTCACTAGAGCATGCCACAGCACAAAACAAAAGGCAAGTGACAATTGTTAGAAATTTGATCCAAAAAGTCACATACGTTTTATAATTGAGAGTAGGTGGTTATGACATGAGCTTTGTGTCCCAAAAATCTATAATGTTTTTCCTATAAACCAATCAGAAATAAGGGTGTTATTGCCAGAGAGCTATTAAAAGTAAGCTCATTTCATGTTCTATGTGTCTCATCTGTAAATCAATACAGATGCTCATTTTAACAATGACTATCTCTTCTAATATTTTCACAAGTATTTAAGCAGGTGTTATAATATAGAAATAAAATATAACTAGGAAAATAAGAAGCTAAAAGTTAAAAGCTTTGAGTTGAAGGATCAGCCACCCCTCTAGAAGAACAAAAACACAGAAAAGATATCCTAGAAAAATAACAAAACCAAAGTCTCAGGGTCTGAGCTCCAATGAAGGAAAAGACAACTTCAGCTCAAATAGCAACATTTTATAGGAAGGAGAAAGGAGAAGAAGTGAGAGAAGAAAACTGATTGGCCAGACTGAGCTCCTTGAAAACTTATTATTTCAACTACCAATTCTTCACATGTACCCCAAAACCTAAAATGCAATATATATATATATTAATATATATATATAATAAATATATATATATAATAAAATAAAATAAAGAATGCAGACTTTGATGTCAGCCACATTTATTCATACAATATTTCTTTTAAAAGAGTTCCTAGAGGTTGCAGAGGATCCTAAAGAATTTTATTATGACATGTAAAAGGTTATGCTCATGGAGACAAAACTGCAACATTTCTCTCTGATATAGACATTCACTAAATCACACACATAAACGCTCACATATTTATAATAATTTTCAATACCAATGTTTTACCAATAGTACACTATTTGCTTCTTTTTAGCTATAATTCATCATCATTACCCAAATATTTTATCAAGTCTTTTTGAGGATGGATAATAGTCAGTGAAATATGTTTTTAGATAATCCAGTGAACTTCTAAAAAGTGACACTCACCCTTATCCAGTGAGTCCCTTCAGTATTCCATCAAATGTTTTGTCTTTTTAAAACTGAGGCAAACGTAAATTAATTCATGTCCCATACAGCTGTTTGTCAGAACTCTGACTGTCCTGAGGACACAACCCTTGACCTCATTGGCCTGTGGTCTTTCCAACATAACCAGCTCTCCTGCATCTGCTCACAAGGTCTCTATTTGGGGAACCTGCCCTTTCCCACAAACTGTCTTTATTTGTTCTCAACTTTCAACTCTCACTCGTGGATTAAATTCTTGAGTTTGTTGCCAATACCTTCACATTTACATTTCAGGATTAAGCAATTTTCTATGTAATTCCCTTCTGTTTCTCTATATTTCTCCCTTCTAAAATTTATTTTAGTCGTTGCTTAATTCATTTCTTTTTCAAACTTAAGTCTATGCAGGATTTCTTGCCAAAATGCATTCATTTGGTTCTCACAATTGATTTATATTAGACGTATCTTTGATTTCTATCCCAGCCATACTCCTAGCCTTATCACCTAGCTACATGTTTCCCTTGCCTATTTTCATTCTAGGGAGAGCACCTCATGACCTAATATTAAAGTATATATTACATAAATACAGTTCAACTGCCATCAATATATGCATTCCTTCTAGAGGAAATACATTAACTCTCCTAAATAATTTTGTGTATTAACAAGGGATCATATGTCCTGCAACTCAGAGAAACCACTTTCTGCCTCTAGCTATAAAGTATCAAGCATTCATAAACAGCAGCAAGTTATTCCCCTTATATGCATTTCATTCATTCAACAAACCTCTATGTAACACTAACTATGAGTCTGGTCTTTGGATAGGCTACTATGTGCCTGGTATGCTGTTGCATTCTTTTTAGCTATAACTTCCTCCTGGTTTAGGAGCGTTTGGCAAGCTGTTGTAAAAGAAGCTAAGAAACAACACAAGTGTTGCACAAAGATTCTAATATTTTCCAAAATTGGAATGACTTTACAAATACACCACGCTTTCTGCGATTCTCTTCTAATCAGGAATTTTCTTTTGTTCTGAGAATAGGATAGGCTTTATAATGCTAGCAAGATATCTTGTGATTCCTTAATTCAGAGACTACAGCAAGTGACACTAAATATTGAAAATCCTTTAATGCCTATAGTGCTGCAGTATGACAGGCCAAATCATAAGTCATGATTTTTGTTTTAGGTCAAAATGGACAGGGTTGAAGTTAAATCATATATTCTAGAGACAGCTATGTTGGACTCAAATGGTGCTTAGCTCCACCATCTGCTATTTGCATAACTTTCTGTTTTAATTTCCTTATTTATAAAATTGGAGAAATAGTAATACTTACCTGTAAGTAGGTTGTTATGGGGACTATATGAGTCAGCATATTCACAGTGTTTGGTACAATTCCTGGCACACAGCAAGTGCTCTATGTTTTTGCAGTTATTATTATTAAATAAATAACTTGCTGAAGAGTACATTTCAAAACACAAATCCCTCAATGACCTCTATTATCAAATTGGAGGTGTATTTTCTTCATGACAAAATATAAGCCTGGAGATATGACAAAAACATTTTAAAATTCAGCAAACCTCTTAAAATTACATGGGTAAAGGAAAAAGAGAATAATAATTTTTCTGATGAAGTATTAAAACAATACTCAAATCAAGTCATTGAATATGGATGTGAAAATAGCCTGTGTTGTTTTTCTGTTTGACAAACAAGACTAGAGGGAGAAAAAAGACAGCCAAAGCTGATCACTGCTCTGTGTACTGAGAAGCAACTCGGAGTTTATTATGCACCTCTCTGCAAATCCCTCAGCAGAATAACAACACTGAGTACTTAGATTCCACATCCTGCCAGTGTCTAGAAGTAAACAAAGTGGTCTGGACTGAAGGAAAAGATAGAAGCAGGGATCTTAGGGAAGCAAAGATTCAAGCATAAAATAACAAGAAACACATTGTTATAAAAACAACTTAATTCGTGCAAGACTCTTCCAGTGTCCCGGAAGTATTAGCAGCCTTTGATGAGAGAGATAACACAAGGAATCGTTTATCTCTATTATCTCATTCATCTGGTTTTCTGCATTATAGTTGCTCCTTTGTGTTAATACATTGATTCCACTAAAATAGTCTTATAAAAATGTGCCTTACCTGTAGAAGACAAGGGCAAATAACGCTAGGTCCCTTTTTAAGTCTAGTTAATGCTGAAAATCCCTCATTTTGTGTGTGTGTGATTACACGACTCCTAAGCTGGGGCTCTGCCTTTGACATACATTCCCTATCTGCTTATTCTCACTGTCATGTTTTCCTGATTAGTAAAACACAGGCGTCTCTACATCAGAGACCTAATTGATTTAATTTTTTCCTCATGGAAGTATTGTCCCAGAGAGTAACAGGATGCGAGGGTACCAGTATGAGGGCATAGGTGGACATGGAGGAGGTGTCATGGAAACAGGAATGAGCACTGCAAAGAAGATAGAGCTTCCTAAAGGAAGCCATTTGGTGTTTTCTTAAAGAGCTAAACATAGCTTACCATTTGACCCTGCAGTCCCATTATTTGGTATATATCCAAAGGAAAATAAGTTATTCTACCAAAAAGACACCCACACTCATGTTTATTACAGTACTACTCACAATAGCACGATAACAGAATCAACACAGGTGCCTGTCAATGGTGTAGTAAATAAAGAAAAGTTGGTACACATACATCATGGACTACTACACAGCCAGCAAAAACCAAAATCACATTTTTTTTTTTTTGCAGCAATATGGCTGCAGATGGAGGCCATTATCCTTTGTTAATTAATGCAGAAACAGAAAACCAAATACTGCGTGTTCTCTCTTGTGAATGGGAGCTAAACATTGGGTACATATAGACATAAAGATGGAAATAATCCATACTGGGGACTACTAGAGGGAGGAGGAAGAGACAGGACAAAGTTTCAAAAACTATCTATTGAGTACTATACTGACTACCTGAGTGATGAGTTCAATGGAAGCATTATCACTGCAATGTCTATGGACAAGAAGTTTTTCACAGTCATTCTATCTAAACAACTTATCTTTTAGGGAAGGTCCAAATCTAGCCCACTTTAGATGCATTTCTGTTCTATAAAGAAGAAACACAATTCCAGCCAATTAATTACCACCATCATCACACCAGCAGATGAATGTCTTCCAGCAAAAGCCCTTGGGAAGTTTTAGACAGAGCATAACTTAATTTTTGCAGTACTGCCGTTAAAACTCCCCCACCATCCTCTTTCACAATATTTAGTATAATGTGATGTTCACAGAGTCAGAGGCTGCTTGCATTAAGTTTGTGCAATGCATAGAAGATGTCTCCTAAAACTGGCTTGGGTGTCAACCTGTGTGCTGGAGAGATAGGTAGTTTTTCTCTATCTGAGTCTAATTTGTGAATTGAGCCAAGTGAAGCTCAGGGCTCTCATCTTTCCAAAGCAAGTGTATTAAACTTAGGTCAGAGCAGAGGAAAGAAGTTTTGCCAGACATCTCTATGGCATCATTTTTGGATCTTTGCTTTACTCGTGGAAATATTCATTCAGAATTATCTAACTGAGCCATTTTTGAAATGTGCATATGGAATTTGGTCTGACCATTGATTCCTCTTTCATGCATATTTCCTACACCTTTGGACTCAGTGACAACCCGCTTTAACTAAACTTCAGAATCAAGAAAGAGAATAGCTTACATGTTATAATCTATGTAAAGAGAAGCACATCAGGTAGCTTTAATAAGTTTTATGATAAGATGCTGATAGAGCCATACGGCTGAAATGTTTACAAGTAAACTTTTGTCATTTAGAAAACAAACACAACTTTCTCAGTTTGCAAAAAGGCAACTTCATCTTGTTTCTTCAGTAGCAATCTGAGTTTCTTAGAAAAGTATCTTAATTCTTGCATATAAATGCTTGGATTCATCTTAGCTCCTCCGGACTTCCAAGATCTTTTCATATAGAATAACTTGTTTATGTATCTGACTCCTTCATCAGGCTGTAAATCTCCTCTAGGCTAGAAGCTGTAACAGTTTCATTTTCCTATTGTCTGGACCTCTCATGGTGACTGATACATAGTAGGCACTCAAAAATATTCTTCAGTCCACTCTTCCTGTTAAATCCAAGACCTAAAGGAAAGGCCAGGGGTGAGGGAAAGCTGATATCCAACAATAATTTTGCACAAATCTTATTCAACCAGGTGAGTGAAGCTGTGATCACTTATATCTGTAATTTCTTCAAGTCCATAGTTGCCTCCCAGGGCACCTCTGGACTAATTAGATTAACTGTTACTGTCAGGGCTATCTAATTGCTTGCACTGAAGAAAGCAAATTGCAGACAGTAGATATCAGTGTAAAATCAAACAGAAAACAGGTGTTTGCTAATTAAAACTGAGATTTTAATGAATGACCCATGCAGTTTTGGTGAATAAGTACCACTCTTGGCATCTGCTGTATAATTAGTTTCTTTCTCTCTCCTTTCTCTCTCTGTCTCTCTCTTGTTAACTCTCTCTGTGTCTCTCTCCCTCTCCCTTTTCTGCCCTCTCAGATCCACTCTGTCAACATCATACTTGTAGATAACTGTAAAATGACAAATTTTAAAAATGCAGCCTAGTAATCTTCACTCTTTTCAAAGGGACAAAAAATAGATATTTCTGTCCAAGTAACTGTAAATAAATTAAGAACCTGAAAAGAAGTACCACCAATTTATATTCATATGCATGCATTTATCTAATAGGGTATACATTAAAGACAATAATATACTGTTAAAAGAGGTGACAAGACTAAAAAGTATGGGGAAAATCACATTAAAACATTTTAATGCACAAATTGATCATGGTGCCCTGGGGAAAGCTTACTATGAGTTCTGGTTCATCTACCATTTGAGACTTTATTTTGAGTTAATTGGGCTTCCTGCTGAGATGACCTCAGCTGATGGATGCTGGGTTCTGCTTTCTGATCCATTTGAAAGTGAAAGAGGAAAAGCTAATTTAAAAATATAATAATAAGTCTATGTAATGCGCCTGGTCAGCAGGTTTAACTGTATAGAAATGCTTCACTTTTAGGAAAGCTAAAAGGAGGGAACCAACTTAGAATGACTTAATAGACATGAAAGAAAGGACATGAAAAAATGCCAGAGTATTTTGTTGACATAATTATGGAAACACTTTCACACCATTCGTCTTTGTGTGAGTGCCCTAGTAAGTGAATTTCTAGTTGTAACTATTTTATGCAATTAATTCTGGCTGCCATATCCTGGTTACAGGAGCTCTGAGGACTTTGCAAAGCTGTTGAGTGCTGTATCAACTAATAAAAAATCAAATGCGTTGAAATCTAAGAAAATCATGTGGCTTCTGTACAAGACTCCTCACTTATTCTAAGGTGCTGGATCAGAAGGACACAGGGTAAGTATGTGATAAGCATGTCCTATAGATTGGAGACTTCTGGGCATCCCATCATTTTATTTCAATAATAGAACCCATTTAAGCATAGCTGTGAAAGAGAATATACACCAAGGCCCTTCATCAAATCTTTTGGATAATATCTGAGAAACTTTATGTCACATTTGAATTGCTTTCCAGTGAATATATATTCTTTGAAAACTCAGTAGGAGTGATGGGGACAGGAGGCAGAGAAATTCTAGGAAGAAAAGTGCAGTTCTCCATGAAAATCCCACCCCCAAGCCAAAAAGCCTGAAACTATGGCCCGAAGTGAGAACTTCTGTTCCTGTTTTCCAGTTCAAATGTTGCCTTTTCCTAAACCACCCATGGTGTCACCCCATCCTGTGCCCATAAAAACTCAGACTCACCTGGTAGATGGGACTATGGCTGGATGTCAAAGAGAAGCATCTTTACTTCAGAGGGACAGCTTCACAGTGTAACTTCAGAGAAGAATCCGGCCTGAGATTGCTGGACTTCAGGGGAAGATTAACTACCCCCTCCCACTCCCATCCAACTTTTCAGCTCCCCTTCCTGATGAAAGCCACTTTTATTGGCAATAAAATTCTCCACATTTACCATCCTTCAATTCATTTGTGCAACCTCATTTTTCCTGGGTGTGGACAAGAGCTTGGGAGCCGTGAGTGTGGATACCAAAGGCTGTCACACTGGCCCTTTGCCCTTGCTGGTGGAGGGCAGCTGTTCCATGTGACAAGGCAAAGGGACCGCTGAGCTGTTAACATTTAAGCCATCCACGGATGGCAGAGCTAAAAGAGCACTGTAACATGTCCTCTGGGGCTTCAGGAGTTGCAGGCACCCCCACCTGGATGCTGCTGGGGTCCCGCACAGAGTTTGCTGAAGCAGCTGGCCAGTTCCAATTCTCCTGCACTCCAATTCCTGCCTCATTTGCTCGTGCACTCCCTCCCACAAGGAGTTGAGAGTAGCAGACTGAGTACAGGAGGCACCCCTGTTGCAAGTCCCACGAGGGGTCAGGGAAATATCCTGCTTCAGAAGTGATTCTCTCTTCCAAAATCAAAAAGATGTAAAGCATATGACACACAGTCACACACAGACGCACATTTTAGACACACAGTTACACATAGACGCACTTTTTAGACACACAGTCACACATAGACGCACTTTTTAGAAGTGTTATTTTGTGTGTGTGGGGCGGATGGGTGTGTGTGTGTGTGTGTGTGTGTGTGTGTGTGTGTGTGTAGCAACTCTTTATATGTACATCCAAAATATCAACTGGCATAACTGACTGTGGGTAAAACTGAACTCACAATGGCCTTTCAGGACAGGATCTCACCTTTCTCTAAGTGTCTCATTGTACTATTTTTGACGTTTCCAAAATGAGTGCTGCACATGGCCCCCAAGCTCCAGAGTCAGTGTCAGCCAGTTTGTGACACGTACACCTTCTGTCTCTCCTGCCCTGACTGCCACTGGGTTTTCCCTGCTGTTTGCGATACTCCTGGCAGGAGGTCTACACTGGCAAAGACACTGTCAGTATTCAATGAGAAAGGCCATACTCTGGGATGGTTCCTCCCACACCCCTCCTCCCTCTGACTTCAGTTTTTAGGATGCCAGAAGGAAGCCCAGCTTGAAATAGAATTTGGGATAATGGTCTTCTATATTTCTGTGACATGTGTTGTCACATAAACCCTGAAGCAAGTTGTTTTGCTTATGCTTGGGCTCTCCCAAAATCTTTTAATGAAAAGAATTCAGGCAGCTTGGTCCTCAAACCTCTGATTCTGGCAGCTACAACCAAGGCCCTAAGATGGGCGAAGGCCCTCACTCCCAAGTGCCTTCTCTTCTACTGCTCTTTCTGACAGACTCCTCCTAGTCAAATGTCTTTCACCCTTATGCGCTAGTATTTTAATGTTTAAATTACATATCAATTACAGACAAAAGATCATTTATGTTATTATTTAAGTGGTACTCTAGCACCAATCCCTCTGGTACCCTTATGAGTACCCTTATGAGTTTTGCATGTTTTAAGCTACATATCAATAAAGGTTATAATAAATGCTCCTCTGTGACTTGCTTATTTTACTCCTCACTTCGTTAAATGCATCCATTTCAATGTACTCGATTATACTGTTATCAAATGATAAATTTGCCTTGCATATCTGAGAAAAATACCTTGTTCATTATGCATTATTCTTCTTATATATTGTATAATTTGATTTGCCAACATGTGTTTAAGATGTATTTACCTACATTCATGAGTGAGCTTGGGCTCCAGTTTTCCTATATTGTATCATGTGTATTCTTGTTTGGGAATCCATGTGTCTCTGTTACTCTTCTGCTCTAAATGAGAATATTTAATGTGATGTCTTTGACCTCTTTAATTGTTGTATTTTAGAGGTGGTGGAAGAAGCTGAACGTAACTTAGCTCTTTCAGGTAATAGTTCACCAGGATGTGAGGATCCATGTTATCCTATGGAAAGCTGTGAAGATCAACTGACTTCTAGATTTCCAGGCCTAAACTCAAGTTTGAACCTTGAGTTGTCTTCATGAGAGAGGGTATGAGTGTGTTTCACGTGTGGAGAGAAGAGTGAAAGGCATATTTAGTGACCAAAAGTATTAACCTGCAAAACCTGCAGACTAATCATTCAATTAATTTCCTGTTCTTTCCAGCTCTGAGCCAGGCTGTGCCTTCTGACCTCCCTAACAAGTAAATAGGACCATGTAGCAAACTTCTAGCAATAAAAGTTGAGAAGAAGGTTATGAATATAATTTCTAAACCTGTATCCCCAAACCCTTTTATGGATAATCCTCTATGCTCTTTTCTCTTTGACATGATGCCAACCAACAAGCATGATCACATTTCAGTCATGATTATGTTACCAAAACACCAGGCATGCAGTCTAGGTTCTGTTGCCTGCTGCACAGAAGTCCAGTCACTAAGACAATGAGTGTTGCCAGGGAAGAAGGCTTTTTTGGGTGCTGCAGCCCAGGAGGTGGGAGATCATTCTCAAATCCATCTTCTCACTGGCTAAAATTAGGGGTTTGTATCACAGGAAAGAAATGTAACTATATGAGGGAAAACAGGAACTAGAGAGGGGTATGGAAGAGAAATTGATAAAAAGGAATTAGGGAGAGGAAAGGAAGAGGAGTTGGAAAACAGGAATCATGACGTGTGAGGAGTCTGATGGATCATTGTCTGGATGCAGTGATTTAGTGAGTTTCAGTTCCTTGATACTATGCGGGATGCCTGAGGGTTGGTTCCCTGAGGAAGGAACTCAGAAAACATAAATGTAAGTCTCAGGCTTTAAGATGAGTAGGATCAATTTCTGTCTATATCCAAAAACCAGTAATTATTGGTTCTATGGGCCACTTGGGCCAGATTCAGTTCAAAGATGATAGAATGTATATTCCTAAATCTATAGTCCAGAGGTGGGTTATCTGCAAATCAGAAACCCTTGTTTAACACATCACATAAAAAATTTTCTATTAATCCTTTTATTAATCCACTGGGATAATAAAGTATATCTATAAGAATAGCTCTATTACCTGACTAACATCCTTCAATTTCTTTCTATTTGCCTTCTACAACTTCAGAAGTCTAGGAGGCAAGCTAGATTTTATGATTTTTACCTACATTTCTCTTACTATCTCTTGTATATATCCTTTCTCTTTTGCTATATTGAATTCTAGGTAATTTCTTCCTGTCTATCTTTCACTTCATGTAATATCTCTTTACATATTTCTAACCTGCTAAGGGATACCAAAATACAGTTAGATAGAAGGAATATATGTTACTACCCAATAGTATAGTAGGGAAATTATAGCTAACAATAATTTGTTGTATATTCCAAAATAACTAGGAGAGAAGAATTGTAATGTTCCAATATAAAGAAAAGATAAATGTTTGAGGCAATGAATATTCCAAGTACCCTGATCTGATTATTACACATTGTAGGCATCTATCGAAATATCAGAAGTATCTCTGAAATATGCTGAATTATTGTATAACTACAAAGCATTTTAAATAATTATAATGTATTATTTATTTATAAATGTTTTATTAGATTTCAAATTTTCTTGGTGTTCAGTTTTTTCATATATTACTTTATATCCTTTAACTTCCTAAAATACATTAGGTCTTCATATTTTGCAGTAAAATTCTGAAAATTATTTGAATGTCTAATTTTACAATCGTTTCTTCCAATGATTCTCCCTTAGCAATGGCCTGTTGATGTGTTGTGATGATGTTACTGAGAAATAGACTGGCTACCTGATGCACATAGAAGCCAATATATGCTTCTTGGAATACTACATGCATATTTGGAAAACTATGGCAGTGGTTTTTGAGAAAAGAAAAGGCTTTACTGTGAGTCTACTGCCAAGGAGATAGGAGGCAACACTCAAATCTGTCTCCCTGAGCTGGCGGGGGAAGGAAGGTTTTACAGACAGAGAGTAGCAAAGAGAGAGGAAAATACAAGGAGATGTGATATGATTGGATCGTGCAAAGAGGTGGTGATGGGTCCTTGGCTCTTAAATCTGAAACAAACAAAGAAACAAACAAAAACAGGGCTCTCCATTGCTTCTTAATTTGTTCCCCATTCCGCAACCCAGGCATTTAAGTTCCCTATGTGGTTGTTCTGGCCAGCTTGCTCTGTGGTCATGAATTGGACAAGCTTGGTTTACCTGCATACCTTCAGACTACTTGACTTGCAACGTGGGGATCCATGGCAACTGAAAAACAATTCACCATTTTATTACATTCTACCATTGACAAAGCTGAAACAGATTGAACTGGTTCTGTAATTACAATTACTATTTTTTCAAGCTCCTTTTCCCCCTGCATCTTTGCTGCCTGAGTTTCTATATCTAGAGTGTCTTCTTTGAAAAGAGAATTTGAATTTGCTTCTGTCTGGTCTATGACGACACCAGCAACCCAAGGCCACTTTAGGATGAAGCATTCAATTTAAGATTATTTTATTTTGGTCTTGTGGGAATAATTGAATTATATGACTTTTATCACCAAAAGTCGGTGCAAGTAGGTTTGTGGTAAGAATTCCTATTAGACACATTTTTTTTTCTTTTTCTTCCCTTTACCACATTCCACAAAAATCAAGATTAAGAGCTAACTCTGTCTCCCTCTGCAGGAAGGGATTTTGTTGTTTTCACTTATGAAATTTTTGAAGTGTTTCCTTGTTTTGATTGGTAGGATGGAATGCAGAAAACCTTAGCTTTACACAGGGATCTGTAACCCAGTTTTCCTCCTTGTTCATGCCCTGGTTTTGCATCTTACATCTTCCTCGTGCTGTCCATTAAGATCACACCCCAGCCGTCTCTATCTGCAAATGCTTCAGAGTGAATATTGGTTTCATAGTGTATTTGGCTTTCTATATTTCCACTTTTTTTTCAGAATAATTTCTGTTCTTGGATGCTTTTCTTTACTTAAGTAACTGTTCATTCATGTATTATAAAATATGCTATTCATATTTATCCAGGCTTTTATATGTTTGCTCCCAAGAAGTTTCTTGTAGACATCTAATTCCTTATTTATTAATAGACTATTTTTTTGGGCAGTTTGAAGTTCACAGCAAAATTGAACAGAAGGTACAGAGATTTACAACTTGACCCCAGCATTCACACAGGCACAAACTTCCTAATGTTTAACATCCCCCACCAGAGTGCTATATTTGCTACATTTGATCAATCTACATTGACACATGATTATCACAAGAAATCCAGAGTTTACATTAGGGTTCACTTCTGGTGTTGTATATTTTGTGAGTTTGAACAAATGTATAAAGAAATGTATTCACCATTATAATAACATGCAGGATAGATTCATGGTCCTAAAACTCCTCTGTACTCCACCTATTCATCCCTCCCAGCCTCCAACCTTTGGCAACCATTGGTGTCTCCACAGTTTTGCCTTTTTTCAAAATGTCTTGCACTCTAAATCGTACGGTATGTAGCCCATTCTGATTGGCTACTTCCACTTAGTAATATGCAGTTAAGTTTCCTCCACAACCTTTTATGACCTAATAGCACATTTTTGCTAGTGATGAGTAGTATTCCATTAACCTAATATATCAAATTTTATTTATCCATTCACCTATTGAAATAGATCTTGCTTGCTTCCAAGATTTTGTAGTTTGAATAAAGTTGCTATCAACATCCATGGGTGGGTTTTTGTGTGGATATAAGTTTTCAGCTAATTTGGGTAAATACCAATGAGCAAGATTGCTGGATATTACAGTAAAAGAATTTTAAGTTTTGTGAGAAGCTTGAACTATCTTCGAAGTGGCTGTACCATTTTACATTCCAACCTGTAATGAATGAGAGTTTCTGTTCTCTACACCCTTTCCAGCATTCAGTGTTAGCGTTCTCAACATTGGCCACTCTAATAAGTACGTAGTGTAATGCCTTATATTTTCAGAAATGGAATTCTCTCTCCCAGTTGTCATGAATAATAATAAACAGATATTTATGGTGGAGAGGAGGGAGATTGCCTTAGCAATAGTGGTTCAGCTTCAACTAAGTCAGCCAAGTTCTATTGCTACCCTCACACAAATTCATATTTATAGGCTTGTTCTTGGAAACTATGAAGTAGATTAGTAAAATGATGACTCTACCTAGTGTTCCTGTGAGTAAATAGTGGAGTGCCCTGAAAGCAGAAAGCACTCAAGAAATGTTGAACGATGACTATGATGATGATTGCATCACTGGGCTGAATAAGGTGATAATGAAATCTTGCTGGCAAACATAACAAATGGTGAAAATGCAAATGTTTGTGGATATGGAGATGGTTCAAGGTTGCTTGTATAGGAGGATATATGGAAAAAATCCACAGGGAGCAGTACCACTTAGCATCATCTTATTCAAGAACTTTCAAACCCAATGGGAGAGATAAAATAATTTAAAATGCACTTTAAATGTTATTTATTATCTACTTGGCTCCAAAATGTATTTTAGTTGAGATGCTCCTAATTTTTTTCTATTACATGTATTTATACATGGCCTTGCTAAATGGGTCCAGATATTAGCCTTGGAGCTAGAAGGCCAATACAAAAAAACAAACTTCTCAATTTTTCTTCGCTCACAGGGGACATTTGCTACTATTAGCTAATCAGCCCAAAACACAATTTGTCTGCTTCACAAAAGTTGCAGCCTCTCCCTACTCTGACAATCTCCACTTTCAGAAAGTCTCTTCTTATAATCCCAATCTTACTTAGCGAGTGACTATCATAAAAGATTCAGCCTCATTAAGCTGACATAAAAGATTCTGGTTAGTTTAAGGAAACGGCCCCTTTAGAAGATGCTTCCACATGGGAATCCTGCTGAGCTCTGCCCGTCAGAGCCAGATTCTTATTTTCTTTTGTTCATAGAATATGCAGAGGACATACCCATGTAATGAGCAGATCTAATCTTAAAAAGTGTGCTCACGAGTTTGCATACTAACAATAAGATTTATCTTAAGGTGGAGAGCTTGCAGGTAGTCTTTTATTTTCCAAGGTAGTTTTGAAAATTAGCAAATTAAATCATAACATTTACATGGTACTGAAGTACCTAGTTTGAGGCATTGTTCTTTTTCCCTTTATGGATAAGAATATTTTAATAGATAGAAAAGGACAAAACTTGTTATTTCCTGGCTACTGGCAGCATGCCAACTCTTCCATCTAAAGTGATCAAAGACTGTAAACACCACATGATAGAGCAAGAGATCTTTTTTAAATAGTAGTGCTTTATTGCAGCTTTATGAAGCAGTAAAATTCTGGAGGCAACACAGGTGAGATTTGGGGTGTACTTGGGTCATTTTTGTCTTTCAGGTTCTAAATTATAGGATCAAAAGGAAGTAACTTCATAAAAATTTCAATCTCCTTTCCCTGAGCACACCAGTATTGTGAGGGGATTTAGCTCACCCAGTGGTGAGACTTTTGAGCACTTTGTACTCGTTATCCAGATGAGAAAGGTCTTCGTTATTACAAAATATGGCCTTTTGGAGGTTAAAGCAGCATGTTCATTATGGCCAAAGGCATGGTTTATATGAGGTGCAAGGAGGATATTGTGTAACCAACATTCTCTAATAAGGGGAAATAGATGCAAGCCATGAAAATAATTCATATCACATGTGCACTTTTCATACTGTGTTCATGAAACCCAAAATGTTTTAAGTGACTATGCTTGCTCTACGGGCAATTAGCTCAATTTCATACTAAACACGTCATTTCCTTTTACATATTTTTAAATGCCCCAATTCAAGCTTATAAATGTTGTCAAAACTACTCAGGAAATTTTCCTGGGATGATAAAAGATTAGTTAATTTGTAGTAAAAATAGATATAAAAATTATAGTACAGTAAAGAGCTTAGGGGTATCTCCAACTCATAATTGGATAGTTCTCCCTATTCTTCTAGCTAATAAATTTGATACCCAGATTCACTATTTTTCTTAGATCTTATTGTCCATTATTTGTACCAATAGACACATGAAATATACTGTCTTAGTCAGTTTGGACTGCTATAATGAGTATACCATAGACTGGGTGGCTTGTAAAACAAATACTTTTTTGTCTGACAGTTTGTGGATTGGGAAACCCAAGATCAAGATGCAAGCCAATCTGGTGTCTGGTTAGGGCCCTCTTCTTGATTTGTGGGTGTCCATCTTTTCCTTGTATCCCCACATGGTGGAGAGCAAATAGAGAGTAAGCAAAGTTCTCTTATGTCTCTTCATACAAAGGCACATATTTCATTTATTCATAAGTTTATTTATTCACCTTCACAGCCTAATTACCTACCAAAGGCCCCACCTCCAAACATCATCTCATTGGAAATTAGCCTTCAACATATCTATTTTTGCATGTGGAACACAAACATTCAGTCTACAGCACATTTTATGTCACATTAACGTATTTTCAATACTATCCTTACTAAAAGAGCTAAAGTGAATAAGTTGGCTTTTAATTATGTTGTCCAAAGCTCAGAAGAGTTCTGGGGAATACAATGTGGTTTTAAATTTCATGTCTTCATTTCCTGCTATTCTTAATCAATTCCTGAGGAGCAAGTTTTTGGGATTGTATGTACTTTCTACATTCATATTCTTCCTTCTTCATCTGAAACCTGCATGTAGTTACCATTTTGATCATTTCCTTCTTTTGATCATTTCAATATCTCTGCTAGCCCTGTTCAATATGCCTTTATTTCCTACATTTGTCCACAATTTAATATTTTTAAACTATTCCTAATTAATTCCTCTACCTTCTTCCGTAGATACTACTCAATTTCCTCTGTTCCCTCAAAATGATAAGATACTTCTTCCCTTTCTGTATAGAAACCAGAAAATAAGGCAGCCTATTTATCAGATTTCTCAATTCCCTCTGCCTTCTCCAAATTCTTGTTTTATCCACTTTATTTAACAAAAGTACATAGTCTCAATTCAGATCCCATATTACTTCAAACTGCTTTGCTTTCAAAACTTTTGCTCTCTGTCTATCTAGAACAAAAATCAATAGCCCATTTCCTCTTATTCTACTGCCTGATGGAGAGAATAAAATATGCTTATTGATACAACTTCAATTACATACTATGAAGTCACCCAGGACTACTAATGCTAATCATCAGTCTAGATGTTTTATTCTTCTCAACTTAATGCACTCATTGTCCAAGGTGACTCTTTAGTGCTTCTTCGCTTTTTCAAACCCTTTCCCCAACACCTTACTCTTAGCAATTGACTTCAACTTGGTCTCCCTCAATTTTCT
This sequence comes from Plecturocebus donacophilus, assembly GCA_004027715.1. Taxonomy (NCBI): domain Eukaryota; kingdom Metazoa; phylum Chordata; class Mammalia; order Primates; family Pitheciidae; genus Plecturocebus; species Plecturocebus donacophilus. The sequence continues at coordinate 135,072 of PVKP010001222.1, forward strand.
TCTCCTTCACTACTATTTGAGTCATGAACTTATTCTTTTCTAATTTTTTCCTAAACTTCAGAAAGAACTTCCACACTTTCTCAAGATAAATGTTTAACTGGTGCACTTATCAATTATTCTTTTTATTAAATCTTCAGTTGTAAAATTGTAAACATGACAACCCTTCATTATTTATAAATGTGCTCAAGACTTTTTTTATTTAAATAAATAACGTTCTTGAGTCTCTGTTTCCATCAAGCTAACTTTTCATTTTATATTCCCTTCATTTATAAACTCCCAAACTACCTCAGAAAATTCCTGTGTCATTCTCATACCATCAAGTTTACATGGCTATCTACCCATCCACTCTGCCTTTTCTCCTGCATGAAAAGAAAGGAGTCTATGTTCCTATCTCATGTGACTCTACATTTTCTTTGGCTCCCATACTATCCTACATAAGACAAACAATAGGAAAAATATTACCTCTTTCTGCTGTATTAACATTTTTCCTCTCTACTAGATTATTCTCCAAACCACAACATTATAAAAAATATAGCCTGTATTAAGAAAACAATATCTTCCCTTTCCTCACATACCTGTCCAGCTACCATCCAATGTCTTTACTCCTTTGCCCAGAGAAATGAGGAAGAATTTTCTAATTTTGTGTTATGATTTGCTTACCACTGACCGTTTTCTCAACCTACTGTAATCAGGCTCCTGTCCTTACCACCTTCATGAGACTGCTCAGGCTGCCAGAACAAAATACCACAGATGAGGTGGCTTAACTGGTAGACATCTATTTATTTACTCACAGTCCTGAAGGCTGGAACTTCATGAGCATGGTGCCGGCAAAGTTGGTTTCTGGTGAGGACTCTCTTCCTAGATGGTAGATGGTCACCTTCTTGCTATGTTTTCACATGGCCTTCTACGTGTGTGTGTAGGAAAAGAGAGAGAGACAGAGAGAGAGAGAGGGAGAGAGAGAGAGAGAGAGAGAGAGAGAGAGAGAGAGAGAGAGAGAGAGATCACTTCCATTTCTTATAAAGACATCAGTTCCATCACATAAGGCCTGATACGATTTGGCTGTGACACCACCCAAATCTCACCTAGAATTGTAATAATCCCCATGTGTCAAGGGCAAGGCCAGGTGGAGATAATAGAATCATGGCAGTGGTTTCCTCCACACTGTTCTCCTGGTAGGGAATAGTCTCATGAGATCTCATGGTTTTATAAATAGCTTTGTGCAGCTCCCTGCACAAGCTCTCTTGCTTGATGCCATGTAAGATGTGATTTTGTTCCTCCTTTGCCTTCTGCCATGGAGGCATCCCCAGCTATGTAGAATTGTGGGTCCATTAAACCTCTTTTCTTTATAAATTAGGAAAAGGAAAAGGAAAGGAAATACCATTCCTTTATGAAGTCTTGGGTATGTCTTTATTAGCAGCATGAGAACAGTGTAATACAAGGCCACAGCCTTATGACCTCATTTAATCTTAGTTATCTCCATAAAGGCCCTATCTCTAAGTACAGTCACAGTTGGCATTGAAGTTCAATCTGTAAATTTGGAGCATCATGGTGCACAATTCTGCCCAAAACTCTACCTCCCTGAAATAGCTCTTCTAAGCAGCTTCCATTTTTTATATCCTAGTCGTTTTTTTTTTTCTGTCTTTGTCTTACTCCACCTGCTCATGTCACTTAACATAGTTGACTACTCTGTCCATCATGAAGTACTTTATTATCTTGTATTTCATTTATTAAGATGTTTTATTTCTTAAGATTCCACCTGCGTCTTTACCTTTATAGTAAATCAGCTTTAATCAAAGTCACTTGTTACTTACTTGGCAAAACTTTTGCATCATTTTCATTCTTGATCCACTTTATCTCTAGGTATTTGACACTCCAGATTGGAGGCTGACAAAGAATGACCTATGACCCCTAGATAGTGTTCAAGATGGTCTATGAGTGCAGGAAAATATTCACATTTATTTATTCATTATTGAGACATGGTCTTTCTCTGTCACCCAGGCTGGAGTGCAGTGGCATGATCATTGCTCACTGCAATCTTAAACTCCCAGGCTCAAATGATCCTCTCACCTCAGCCTCCCAAGTAGCTGGGACTACAGGGGTGCACCATCACACCTGGTTATTTATTTTTTATCTTTTGTAGAGTGTTGCCCAGGCTGCTGCTGTCAAACTCCTGGCCTCAAGTGATCCTTCGTGATGTGAGCCATGATGCCCAATCCAGGAAAAATATTTAAAACTTTAATTTATATGTGTTTTTATGTTTAAAAATTAGGCATTACAAAAGTTAATTATATGGATTTATGGGCACCCTTATCAGTTTCATTGGCCATGTAAGATTCAGGATTGAACTGAGAGAAGAATGGGAGTGCCTCCATGCAGATGGTTGTCAATGGTGGGTTCCCTTATTCTGTTATTTTCAATATCTTGAGAAATAGATTAATAAATATGCTCACCTAAGTGGATTTAAGCAATATATTTAAATTACATATTAAAATACTGACAATGATTTACAGTAAGATAACTAGCATTTTGTACCATGCAGAGTTCTCTTATTTTATGGCAAAGAGCTTCAAAATTTTTTTACAAAACTTTAATTGTAGAAGAAAAAATACTATAAATTTGTGTGTCCTGCCACTGAACAGATATTAACAGACATACACACACACACACACACACACACACACACACACACACACACACGCATACACACACACGCATACACTGAACAAAAAGAAAATGAAGTTTTCCAAAAAATAAAATTTATTTTATGGAAATAGTATCATTTTTAAAGTGAATTGGAAGTATTTTCTTAGTTAAATGACTTGTTTACTAAAAGAAATGTAAGTGTTTTATATTTAAATCTTTTATATCAGAGGTTTTAAAAATAACTTGGAAACAAAATGTTGCAATATATTTTACAAAACTTCTTAATTAAAAGTTTAGCATGTTTAGAATCATGATTTGCAATTTGAATTGGAAAATATGCATAATGATTTACTAAGTACAACTGATAATTCAGTTTTTAAATATGGGCTCATATATCCTTGTCACTTTACTTCTTCATCTATGACAGCCATTTAGACTAAAAATCACTTAACATAATCCTTATCAAAATCACAGCTGATATTTTCATGGGAAATTACCAAGCTGTTGCTTAAATTCATCTGAGAATTGAAAAGACCCAAATAGAAAAAAAAAAAAAGTCTTGAAAAAGAACAAAATTGGAAGACTCACTCTTCCTTATCTCAAAATGTACCACAAAGATCCCATGATCAAGACAGCATAAGGACGGCCGTACAGATCAATAGAACAGAATTGGGATTCCAGAAATTAGCTCTTATAATTACGTTCAACTGATTTTCAACAAAGGTGCCAAGATCATTGAATGGGGGAAAGAATGATGTTTTGAATGAAGAGTTCTGGGACAGCTGGGTGTCCACATGCAAAGAACAAATTTGGACTTCTGCCACTGACATACACAAACATCAACTTTGAATGAATCACAGACCTAAATATAAGAGGAAAACTGTAAAAATCTTAGAAGAAACATGTGGGTAAATCTGTGACATTGGATTAGGTAACTGTTTCTTAAATACAAAACCAAAAGCACAAATGATACATAAAGAATTAATTTCATTAAAATAGAAAACTTTTGAACTACAAATAAGATCATCTGGAAGATACAAGGACAAACCCCAGAATGGGAGAAAGTGTTTGCAAAAATATATCCAATAAAGGATTTGTATCCAAAATATACCACGAATTATTACAATTCAGTAAACAAAGGCAACTCAATTAAAAATGGGCAAATAATTTAAATAAATATTTCTGTAAGGAAAACATGTAAATTTCTAGTAAGTACGTGAAAAGATGTTGAACATTGTTAGTAATTAGGGAAATAAAAATCACAATCATGAAAGACCACTTTACATCCACTAAGAGGCTGTAATAAAAAAGACAAGTAATAACAAATGTTGGCAAGGGGATAAAAAAATTGGGAATCTCTGCTGATGTTTATATAAAATGGTGTAGCCACTTTGTAAAATGCTATAGCAGTTTCTTCAAAAAGTTAAAAATAGAGTTACCATATTATTCAGAAAGTTTCTGCTAGATATATACATACACACATACATATGTATATACATACATATATATACACACACAAACAAGAGAAAAGGAACACATGTCCATGCAAAAACTTACACATAAGTGTTTATAATAGCATTATCTGTAATCACTAAAAAGTACACACAGATCAAAAGTCCATAAATTGATTAATTAATAAATAAAGCACAGTCTAAGTATCCAATGGGATGTTATTGAACAATAAAATGGCATGAACTACTGATATCTGCTATAGCACAGATAAACCTTAAAAGCACATTAAGTGAAGGGTATCAGTCAGCCCACATAGGGTAGGATCTCATTTATAGTAAATGTCTAGAACAGGCAAATCTATAGAGACAAAAGGTAGATTAGTGTTTGCCTAGAGGGTGTGGGTAAAGCGATTGGAATGTTTTTTAAGGAGGACAGAAACATTCTAAAATTAAATTATTGTGGTGATGGTTGCACAATCCTGCAAATATACTAAATAAGATTTAATTTTTCACCTTAACATGACTTGTGCAGCTTATGAATCACATCTCAACAAAGTTATTTAGAAACCAATCTTGAATCAAACTTTAAAATTAGATATTTGAATACATCACATTGTTATAATTAAGCATTTTCGTATTGTAAAAATATGAATATATATTTTCATTAATATAAAAACATAAAATTGAAACAACATAAATACTACAAAATTGAAAGCTAAATGACATTTATTTCATGTTTATTTCACCATTTTTAAAGCTTTATTAAACTGAAAACTTGTATAAGGTACACATTAGGAAATGTGTTCACATTTTGTTTCTGAATTAAAAAGAATTATAGAAGAATGCTCAAGATGATTCTTTCTGACTGTCTCACTCTCTCAATTGTTAGAGAAAAATCCATGTTCCTGATTAATGTCCCCATATAGAGCTAATTTCACTTTACTAGCATACCTGCCTTCTTAGCAGACCTTGTCCCTCTGTCTTTCACCAAAAAAGAGAGGAGAATTGTTTTTTGAGACAATTTTAGAAGGCTGACAGGCATGACTAGGTTTCTTCTGGGTATCTTTTTTGCATTTTATTACCTATGGAGAAAGAGTGAATTCTGGTTTCTTCTCTGCCTCATGAGATAAAACTCAGTTAAAAATTGCAAGATTGAGGTTAGGAGTTCAAGACCAGCCTGAGCAACATATTGAGACCCCGCCTCTAAAACATTTGAAAAATCAACTGAGCATGGTGGCATATGCCTATAGTCCCAGCTATTTAAGAGGATTCAGCCTCGTAGTTTGAGGCCAAAGACTGAGCTGCAGTCACACAACCACATTCCAGCCTGGAGACAGAGCAAGATCCTCTCTTTAAAAAATGAGATATTAAGTTTATAAAATATTAGGAAGCATGTTGAGGTAAAATACTAGAAAGTATGTTGTGACCATCTATAAAAAATACATTTTCCAATCAGTTTTATCTATTCTAAGACTGTTTTTAACTCTTGCACCCATATTTTAATTACTCCAAACACTAGTGGGGAATAAGGGCATCGCATTCCCTCAAAGTCCAGTAGCACAACACAAATGGTTTTTGTTTAACTACAGTAAAAGTATCATCTTTCCAACCAAACCATAGAATAGTCCATTTGGGGATAGGATTGTCACTGGAGAGTGGTAGGATAAGGTTGCCGTAATTGTTGACAGCAGTATAAAGAGAAGCTGCAGTATGACCAGGTGTGAGTCACACAACCAACCATGCACAAAGAGAAGAGCCATATCCACCTAGGAGGACAGCTGAGGGTTTGAGTTGGGAAGTACGACACTGGGCAATATCTCTGTATCTCTCTGCAACACGTGGGAAACACTTTCCTTAGTAGATATATTTTCTGTGAGATAAAATATATCTGACCTTGGCAGGTTGACTTTCTAGGGAGCAATTTTGCATAGGATTGCTTAAACATAGCACAAGTGTTCCCTGCATGGCCTCTACAGTAACAGACACCCAGTTAAATTTGAGATAGAAGAGGAGAACCTCACAGAAACTGAAAAGTTGTGAACTTCTTGGACACATGACATAGCAGCAATTTAGGAGACACTTGCAGAAATTCTCTGGTAGAGTATGAGTTGGGCGTGACTATGAGGAACTACTAGCAGGTAGGGAAAGAACCACATGAAAAAAATAAGAAGGAACAATTTTCAGGGCTTTTATAGGAACAGAATACAGAATAGTGTCTGTTCCTGCCAACCAGATCTTAAAAACACGTAACTCATAGGAATACAGGAGTAGTATTCAGAGGGCTCTTGCCTCAGTAAGAAGGAATTATTAGCCCTAGACAAAATTATTTTTTGATTCTACCTTATGAAGTTTAAAACCAAGATGTAAAAGGATCAAACTACAATGTCTCAAATAAAAATATGCTGGATATAATCAATGACAGATTAGACATTTGCAAAAGAAAATATTAGTTAACTTGAAGACATAAGAATAGAAATGATCACAAATGATATGCAAAAGGAATTTTAATTCTAAATATGAAACCTAAAAGTATAAACTTTCTAGAAGAAAACAAAGGAACAAGTATTTGTAAACTTGGATTAAGCAAAGTTTTATTGTTTTAGGTATAACACCAACAGCAAAAGCATGCTGTATAAAAGAAAACCTTAATACATATATGAAGATATATATATATATATACACACACACACACACCATATAATAAATGTGTATATATACACAACATACATATATTAAAATATGTCAAATCATGTACTTTACGTATTATTTACTTCTGTCAACTATACCTCATTAAAGCTGTTTTTAAAAATTGCCACGATGGTGACATTGACAAAAGATTCAGTGCTATTGTGAAGATTCAAGACTAATTGGAATAAGTTCAAAACAGAATGAGGGGAGAGAAACTAAAGACAATGATTATAGCTATAGATAGTTAATCAATATCTGATTCTCTACCCTTCTGGGCACAAAGGAAGATTGCAATTTCTTGTCCCCTTGGACTTAGACATAGCCCTGTGGCCTGTTTTGACCCATAAGCTACTGTCAAAGTAACAGGCATCACTAAATGCTGATTCTTGAACTTCAGCCGATTCTTCTTCCTAGATCAAAGTGGAAGCATAAGTTTATATAAAGGTATAATAGATCAAAATACTTTTGCTTGCTTCATCAACATTTGGAGTTACATTTTGTTGTTTCCTGGATCTACAGCAAATTTTAGGTGAATTTAAAGTAACTTACTGTTGTTCTAAGCCACTGATATTTGGAAGTTGCTTTTTGCCCCAGCGTAACTTGCTTTGTCTTTACTGATATAATTGTGCTTTCAGAAAGTTTTGCTATAAAGGGAAGTAGAAAGATGAGGCAATAGCAAGAAGAGGATGTAGAATCGGGCATTTTTTTTAATAAGATGGGAGTTGCTAAAACATTTTGCATAAAAGTTACTAAGTAAAAGATTGTAACATTTAGTTAGAGCTGTTACTATCCCCTACAGCAGTTATTCGGAAAAAGAAACTCTTTCCTTTAGGAAGATGACCTTCAGCTTCCACTTGCCCCCTAGCCAGGCACTATTGCACAATAAAAAAATTATATGGTTATGCCTGGTGGCCCTATATCCAAGTCATAGGGGAAAAAGTCAGAAAAATCATTCACATTGAAACAAAGTGAGCAATACAGTGCATTGGTACAGTTGCAGAGAGGTTGGTAGATTTATTGGTAAGAGAGTTAATTATTTGATTATATAAATAGGTACTGATTGTTTGGCATATTCCAGGAACTATTCCAAGAGCTTGGGGTGCAGAAGTGAATAAGACATAGAAACAGCCTCGCCTTTATAAAGCTTGCATTGTAGTGGAGTGGAGGAGAGGACAGAGAGGGTCAACACAAAATAAATCAAATCTAATCAAATAGATAAAATTTTAAAATTAACAAAATAAATACATAAAATAAGAAAACAGAATTACATTTTGTGATATATTAGAACTTATAAGTACTATGGAAAGAAATAAGAGAAAAATAAGAGATGTGGGGAAGAGGTATGTAATATGGACCTTTGTTTCTGAGTGTGTATTTCCTCAGTGAAATAAAAAGTGTCAGCAACAGCAGAGGATAAGAAGTATTAAAATTTGAGATGGGACAGAAGACATGAAATAGCAATCTGAGAGTGTGGGCAAGTGACTTGATTGGAGAATGTGATAGAATTGTTGGGCAGCACTGAAGGACCACATGCTATTCAAAGTAATAAAATTGAAATAAATCTAATCTGCATGGTACATGTTTTTCTACAAGCATCTTCAGCTGAATAGGCACAAACAGTGAATACGTGGATAATGGATTAGATTTGACCTGTATTTGGGGTCAGCTAATTCCTAATAATTCAGGCTGTAAACCTCAGGAGCATTTGACCCCAGCTTTTAAATGTACTTTTTATATTCAACCAATAACTTAGTTATTCAATTATTCATTCATTCCTTCAACTAATATGTATTGATCATCTATATTGTTCATGGCACTATGGCAAATATAAATATATTTCTTGACCTAAGAAAATATAATACAATATAACATAATATAGCACAATACAATACCACAGCACAACAAAACAAAACATAACATGTAATTTTGCTGGATAAACCATCTATGTACAATGCAGGCTAAGTACTATAATAAAGGAACACATCATAGCAGCACAAAAGAGAGGTGGCAGATTGGGTGTGTGGTAGAAGAAAACTTCCCAAGAAGAGATGTTTAAGATACATCTCATAGAAATTCAATAGATTAACTCAAAGGTGGCATTATGGTTAGAGCAAATAGCATGTAAAAGCAACCATGAAGTGGGAGAGGATAGTACCTTTAGTTGAACTGATATTAATAGTCGAACTTTAAAAGATCAAAGTTTCTGGGTGTGAAGTGGTATCCAATGAGGAAATGAGAAAGGAGAGACAAGCAGGGATCAAATAATGAAGAAACACAATCCATGTTAAGAATTGGAAAATTCTCAATCTAAGCGCCCATCAACCAGTGTGTGGATAAAGAAAATATCATCTATATACACCATAGACACCATGGTATATTATTACTCAGCCATAAAAATGATTGGAATAATGTCTTTTGCAGCCACTTGGATGGAGCTGGAGGCCATTATTCTAGGTGAGGTAACTCCAGAATGGAAAAACAAATATTGTTATCTTCTCACTTATAAATGGGAGCTAAGCTACAGGGATGCAAAGACATAAGAATGATGTAATGGATTCTAGGGTCTCAGGGCGGAAGAAGACAGAAACAGGATGAGGGATAAAAGTCCTCATGTAGGGTACAGTGTGCACTGCTTGGTGATGAGGGCACCAAAATCTCAGAAATTACCACTAAAGAAGTCTACAGCCATGTAACCAAAATTACATGTACCCCAATAACTACTGAAATTAAAATTCCTATGAAAAGCTTCCTATACTTTCCACAGTGCAACATAACAAAGCATAACATATAATAATGCTGAAGAAACTCTCTGTGCACCATGCACGTTAAGCACAGAATTGAACTTTTGGAACTGAAGAAATGGTAAGTGCTTGAGGTAATGGATAACCAATTACCCTGATTTGATCACTACACATTTTACACTTTTATCAAAATATCACATGTACCCCCAATATGTACAACTATTCTGAATCTGTGACGATTAAAAATAATAAATTTAAAGAAAAGGAGGTAAAAATTGCTCTGAGGGGTCTTAAGGAACTGACATACTTACAATTATTCTTTAGAAAGACCATTCCAACAATCTTGTACAAAATGCATTGAGGTCCGGGCGTGGTGGCTCACACCTGTAATCCCAGCACTTAGGGAGGCCAAGGCGGAGCGAGACCATCCAGGCCAGCATGGTGAAACCCAGCCTCTACTAAAAATACAGAAAAATTAGCTGGGCATGGTGGCGCAAGCCTGTAGTCCCAGCTACTCAGGAGGCTGAGGCAGGAGAATTGCTTGAACCCAAGAGGCAGAGATTGCAGCGAGCCGAGATCGCACCACTGCACTACAGCCTGGGTGACAGAGCAAGACTCCATTTCAAAAAGACAAACAAAAAGGTGCATTGGGAAAGACAAGATTTGTGGTGGGAGACTATTGTATTAGTTCATTTTCATGTTGCTGATAAAGATATACCTGAGACTGGAAAGAAAAAGAGGTTTTAATGGAATTACAGTTTCACGTGGTGCGGGAGAACTCACAATCATGGCGAAAGGCAAGCAGCAGCAAGTCACATCTTACTGGGTGGCGGCAGGCAAAGAGGGAGGGTGCTTGTGTAGGGGAATTCCCACTTATAAAACCATCAGATCTCGTGAGACTTATTCACTATCAAGAGAAGAGCATGGGAAAAACTTGCTATCATGATTCAATTACCTCCCACCAGGTCCCTCCCACATGTGGGGATTCAAGATGAGATTTGGGTGGGGACACAGTCAAACTACATCATCTATTTACCTGATAGTTGGTTTTTCAAGAGCTGGCCTTTTATTTATAGACTAGTTCCTGAAGTTCTTGATCTGATCTATAAATTACATTTTGCTTTGCTCTCTGCAGTTTTACAGCCACCAAATTGGGTGCTTTTTATTGTTTTGTTATGTCATGTTGATTTCTTGATTTTAACGTATTCTTTTGCCTTTTTCAATTATGCTTCTTATTCTTCCTAAGCTTTGTTGGCTTATTCATCTTTGCAATGTATCCTTGAATATACTCATAGAATGCCACTTCCAGACAGACCCGGGATTTTCTCTCTTGGAGCTCCATCTTAACTCACGGAATAAGAGAAAAATAGGACCTAAAGAATGACAATAGGAATTAAGTGAAAGTCATATTTCTGTTTAATGGATAATGTTTAAAGGATACCATTAATATAAAGTACTGGTGATATATTGAACATGGAGAATAAATGAGAAAGGGGATAAAGTCTGATTTTGAAAAATCATTTGACTAGTTTAAATATGTAATGGAACTAACATTAAAATATGGATTATAAGAGATGAGAATAAATTTTCCAGGAAAGATACTAGATTAGAGTTAAACATCTTTGTAAGAGAATGCTTAGTAAACAGTTAAATATACAAGTTAAGCTCAGATTAACTTGGGCTGCAAGATGAAAATACATGTGTCACATACACTGAAGCCAGCCTGAAGGCCACAAGTTAACGTGAAGCCACCCAAGAAACTGGCCACGGGCAGACCCTCAGCAGTAACACAGCTAAGGAGCAGAGGCAGGAAAGAGCTCATGTGAAAGACTGAGAAAAAGAAAATGAAGATGAAGTTGGAAAATCGAGTCAGGGTATTACAGAAGCCACAGGACGAGCAGAGAGTTGACACAGCAAAGCGTCTCTGCCTCCTTCTCCTCAATGCCCCTTACATCAGTCTCCTCTTTTCCATTCTTACTGCTTCTGCCCTTTCTGAAGAGGTTATTAGATTGCCATTCTTTGTCTCTCAAATTGTGTTTTCTCAGACCATCCTTCACAGTCATCAGAGTTATCATCTGAATAAATCAGTGCATGTTGTTATTTTTCCTTCCCAAATACTTAAAACCTGGAAACATAGACAATCAAGTTCAAGCCCTTTACCTAGTGTTTAAAGTCTCCCATGTGATTGTCCCAATCAATCCTTCTAACTTAATTGTCCCCAGAATCTCCTTTCACACTTGTGCTCTATTCACAGCTGATCACTAACATTCCTGGACCAGACAGGTGCTTTCAGCCCTAACTTTGTACATATCCTAGAATTACCCTTATCCTACAATTGATAGACTTGCCAAGATACGCCTCCACCTATACCAAGATTCCTCCTTCATTCAAGTTTTAATTCATATGTTAACTCCTTATAAATCCTTCTCAAGGCCTGCTGCTTATAAATTATTACTTGCAATGTGAACATTTTATGTATGTATTTTTACATTTGTTTCATTTTGTCCACAGGCAGTTTCAGACATACATATTCTTTAAAGTTAGTGCTCCTGTCTTTTTTATCTTTTATACATGGTAGTCTTTACTACCTTAGGCATGACTTTCCAAATTTTGGGTCTTTACCAGTTATATATAATTGAGTACCTGCTATGATCTATCCACTGTTCTTATACATATATAAGTATATTATATATATAGAGAGAGAGAGAGAGAGAGAGAGTTGATTCTTGAATTTTTTGCCAAATGAAAATACTTAAAAGTTTAAAGTCATTCATCTTATCAGCATCTAAGGGGTCTCAGTTTCCAGTTGTTAAATGTAACATTTTATACATGATATTGAAAGAACAGATGCTGAGATTCTCCTTCTACTAAGGAGAAACTGAGGTCCAGTGAGATGTCATAATTCACTCCTAATGGTACATATGCCAGCTGTACACTCTGAATATTTTCCAAATCACTCTATATAATTTCTGATTTAATTCTGTTATACAGGTTATGTATTCATGACTAAACGAATGCCAGGACATGGAAGTGCTTAAAAATAATCTAATGAAAATACATTTGTGGAGTTTCCACCCAGCACTGTGTTAGGCACCTTGCAAACATTATGATTAATGTTCAGAATGACCTTGTGAAGTGGGTGTTCTTATCCCCATGTTAGCAAGAAATTGTCTCTTAACAAGATTAAGTAACTCACCTTCAATCACTGTTAGCGAAAGACAGAGCTAAATTTCAAGTGCAGGTCTGTCTTAGCACAAAGTCCATGTTCTTAACAATTTTAGATCAGCATAATAGCTGACTCTTGACTAATGTATGTGATAAAAAGAGTAATATTAATTTTCAAACTGATTCTAGAGAATTTCATTAGCAATAGGTTAAAAAAGAGTTTTTAAAACAAACCTATGAAAATGATTTTTGCTTCACTCTTACACATTTTATCCAGCCAAGCTTTTTAGCCTATTATGTTATCCATTTATCGATTCATGTACTCACAAAATTTTACTGACTACCTACTAGGACCCATCCACTGTTCTAGGCATTCCTGAGATATATTCATGAACAAGACAAGAGAGACCTTCTCCTTCACAGAGCTTATATTTTAACAAAGGTTAGGCAAAAATTAAACAGTAATCACAATGAATGATATATAGTTACATGATTCTTAGTGTTATGGAAATTTTTTAAAAATAAAAAAGTAAGAATTGTGGAATTGGGGAGTGTATTGATGGCAAATTTAATGTTATGGAATTTTTTTAAAAAATAAAAAAGTAAGAATTGTGGAGTTGGGGAGTATACTGATGGCAAATTTAAATAGTGTGTTCAGTGGAAGAGTACTCCTGACAAAGAAATAATAGCCAGTGCAAAGGCTTGACTACACATTGGAGGAACAGCAAGACTTGTGTGTTGGGGTGTAGTGAACAAGGGGTGAATTTTAAGAGAGGAGATCTGGGCAGGGCATGGTGGTTCACTCCTGTAATCCCAGCACTTTGGGAGCAAGTTGGATGGATCAACTGAGGTTAGGAGTTTGAGACCAGCATGGCCCGCATGGCGAAAACCCATCTGTACTAAATATAAAAAAATATATATATCCAGGCATTGTGGCACGTGCCTGTAATCCTAGCTACTCAGGAGGTTGAGGCAGGAGAATTGCTTGAACCCAGATGCTGTGGTTGCAGTGAGCTGAGATCACGCCATTGCACTCCAACGTGGGCAATAAAAGTGAAACTCAATCTCAAAAATAAAAAGAGAGAGAGAGAGAGAGAGAGGAAATCTGAAAGATGCCAAAGAAGGGTGTTTGTGCCTCTGCTGAACCAGAACGCATGCTATATATACGTCCTTATTTCCTGTTTGGTCTTAGTCTACCACCTTGACTTTCGCTTTTGCCCTTTTACAACTGTGGGTCTGGAAATCAATCATGTCATACAGTGATTTTGTTGCATATACGTGGAAGCCCATCTTTACAGCTGTCAATTACTTTAATGAAGTCCAAGTAAAATGAAAACCTGCCCCTGTCTGGTGTCAAGACCGGTGCAGAGGAGTGGATTCCTGAGTTCAGATTAGATATTTCAGTCTATTTTCTTGGTCTCTGGCCAGACTTTGTCTTTTCTTTGGGTTGATGTTAACTTTCAGAGGTAAAGTAAAAATCAATTCTCTTTATTCCAGAAGCTGATATAAAGATCTGAGCCTAACAGATATTTTATTTTCTAAAATTCCTTAACAATTATTATAGAGTTCACTCTAACCCCAATCTGAACACCTGCTAAATACTTGGTAACTGAGTAATTTACAGTAAAATCTTGAAATGTTCTTAAATTTTAAATTTCAAAGCTCATAAACCCTTAGTCTTGAAAGGAATAAGAAAGCTTATTTTCTGCCCTGAATTTTCACTCCAATTAAGTGCTGCTTTCTCAAACAGCGAGCATCTCCACTAGATGTTGGGATTTATTTTTTTATTTAAATTTTTTTTTTTGCCTTTAACAAAGAGCATGATGATTTTTCCCTCATGAATAACTGATCATCAGAGAAAGTCTCAAATGCATTCCATTGATTAGCATCTCCAAGTAAAACACAGGTTTTAAATCCTGGCTAGGATTTCCACCTGATTATCTCTTGGAGAAAGAAAACACAAAATACCCAGAGGAGAGATTTTAAGTTTATTTTCTCTTTTTGTACTTTTCATAAAGAATTTCTTTCCAAACCAATCAGCAGCCCATTGGCCGGAACCCAGGGCTGGCTCATTGGAAATTCAAGCTTAAAATGGACAGCAGGAGGCTGTCTTTTTGTGCAATATCTCAAGAAAAATAAAACAAATTTGATCATTATGAAGTCTGTGTCGCTTCACGACTGTGCTGCACTCCTTGACACCCTTGCCATTTTATGAATAGTGAGAGCTCTTAGCAGTGACAGCCTGCCTTGTCCCAACTTGCAATTAGCATTAGTCACCCTGGGCACCTGCGTAAAGGTCTTCAACAACTATTTTTTTTCTTCTGAAAATAGAACAGGAAAGCATTCAGTTTTAGCTAACATATACTAGGTCCTATTTCTATGTTGAATTCCATGTTAGAAGCTTTTTTGAAACCAAATATTGAAGACTAGGAGCAGAGGGAATAGCTTCCCAGTGTATAACCAGACATAGAGAAGAATAAATTTTCCCCAGAGGAAAAACTGGAATTAGAAATCAAGGCCTTGAAAATATTGCACCTATTTATGCTGACAAAATATTCAGAGAATCAGCATGAACATTTACTCTAATGGAAGAGGGAAAAAAAACTTAATAAAATACATTTCAACTATCTGATTAAGCTAAAATGTGAGTTGAAGTTGATTGCTTTATTTGGCACCTAAGTACGTGAAATGATTTTTTTTCTCTCTCTCTTTGCAAATTAGTAGTCCTGGCAGGACCGTGCAGAGCATCTGGCAGGTGAGAATTTAGCAATTACGTGATTTTACTGGACTAAGTGGTGACTGGAGTGACAGAAAAAAAAAAGATGTGTGGATTGGGGGTCTAAATATCACCCCAGACACTAGCAGATTAACTAAGCATTGGCTCACAACATTTAAGTGAAGCAATTCTAAGGCAGGCCTCTTGGGTGGAAAGATGTTCCTGGAATTTACCAGTAGCATTTGTTCACACACTGTTTTTGGTCTTTTATCATTTCTAAAGAATCTGGATATCAAACTTATCATGCTAAATAAAGAAAGTAGTAGGACTTTGAGAAGAATAACAGGTAGACAAGAGGTATGTTTGGGGACAGAGGACCTGACTTTAATATCTCTAAAATCATTCCCTTTACTCTAGGTGTGCCTCGTATGCTGCCCTTGACTTTGCACTAGTAGCGAGAGTCCAACATTTATATGTGATGTGATGGACTGAGCACTGTAACTGCTCCACTAAAAACTTTTCAGCAGTTGCCAGTGGTTATTAGAATAACATCTAAATCCCTAACAACATGTGACTTGTTTACAGTCCCACCCTCCCATTGTATTTCAGCTATTCCAGCCATGATGAAATTGATTTCCTTGAAGTGCTTTTTCTCTCTCTTCACTGTATACTTTCACTCTTCTGTTTGTTTGTTTTTTGAGAGATGGGATCTTGCTCTGTTGCCCAGGCTGGAGTGTAGTGGTGAGATCCTATGTCACTGCAACCTCAAATTCCTAGATTGAAGAGATTCTCCAGCCTCAGTCTCCTAAGTAGCTAGGACTACAGGCGTGCACCATCACATGCTGCTAACTCTTTAAACAAATTATTATTGGCAGAGATAGGGTCTCCCTATGTTGCCTGGACTGGTCTTGAACTTCTGGGTTCGAGCAATCCACCTTCCTCAGCCTGCCGAAGCCCTGGGATTACAGTCGTGAGCCATGGCATGCAACACGTACTTTCACTCTTTTGTGGTCTCAGACAAGAACAGACAGAATAAGAATAAAGAAATGCTAACTCGCACTCAGGTCTCACTTTGGCTCACACTTACTCCAAGACGTCTTCCCTGATCTTTGCCCAACCCCTAAACATTACCCTTGACTTATCAATATCAGCTCACTGAACTTAATTACCATTTTCCTTCCTTGTTGTACATTTTGGTCTAGTGCTAGCTCAACACCTGACTCAATGACTCACTCATTCACCTCATATTTGTTTAATTTTATTATATTGACAGGAGAACAAGAGATCTTGGTGTTAATACCAACTCTGATATTATAACTTGAGTTAACTTAACCTTTTGGGGCCTTAACATTATAATCTATAAATGGGAGCTTTGATTATGATTCTTCTAATAAAATGCTCTGGTTTCTAAATATATTTTTCCCAAATAAAGTAGCATATCCATAGAAGGAAATTTAGTCATTTCCTCAATTACAATATTCAGAAGTGACAGACCGATAGTCAGATTATAGCATTAACACAGAACTGAAAGAACATATAAGTTGATATCTCAAATAATCATAAAATTTTGACTCATGATTTTTAGATAGTGCCCACATTATCATAATAATGATCAAGTTCTAATCTTCATAACAATTCTATTTACATTTCATAGTCTTGCTATATAACTCAATCGATCTTCATACAACATGCAATTTATTGTATGCTTGAGTTAACTGTAGGAGTACTTTTTTCTCAGTTTGAAAGTTGATTTGGTAAATCCTCCTTAGATGACTTCTGAGTTGAACTGGTGGGAAGAAAAATGAAAGGAAGGAAAAATAGACATTTTTATTGTTAAAAGAGAGAATAAATCTATCCTGGATAGCTCTGCTATTAATATTCTGAACCACATGGTCAAATAAAGTTATGTTTTCTGTACAGTATAAGAAGCTATAGGGTAATAAACAAGACTTTCCATTGCTTCATTTATCCAGCTGTTTGTGGAAATACTTGACATTTAACAACATGCACTCGGCTGTTCGACAAAAAATGGAATTATCACATCTTTCCAGCAACTGTCCACAAGGCAGATCTCGATCCACACTGCTGCCAGATGTCTTCTTGAGCCTAGAGTAGAATTCCCTGCAGAGAAAATTTCAAATGCAATGAAAATAAAGGGTGGGGGGGACATTTAAAGCAATGGCAAGAAAATAGCTCTTAAATGCAGCAATTTTCTAGACTATGTCTTATTCTCACAGTGAGAATTTTTTTGGAGTGTGTATTCTGACACCTCAGTCATCTCTCCTATCCCCAGTCTCACAAAAGGAACAATCTGTAGCAAATAAAAGATGATATTATGCCATTGTCATCCTTGCCAAGCTCATGTATTTTCTTCATTGGTAAGAAGGTTAACATTCTATTGGAAGAAGCACAAAAATGAGATGTGGGGAGCTTAGTTAGTGATTCATCCCCCCTCCCACTTCTTTTCCTTTGCTGGAATCCTATGACTCCTGAACAATGCTATTGCTAAGCAACAGATCAGACATTTCCTTGCAAGATGCAAGTGAATCAGAAGATATAACTTGAGCTTATTCAGAACCCTCATGGTTGCAGTAGCCCTCTGCATATCAGGGTGAGAGGCAGAAATAACTCTTCTCTTGTGCTCTACACTTCCCATGGTGATGGGAGTTGGACACAAGAGGCCAGGATTCCGGCCCCAAAGGTATCCTTAAAAAACGCAAATTTGGCCAGATGCGTTGGTTTATGCCTGAAAACCTAGCACTTTGGGAGGCTGAGATGAGAGGCTTGCTTGAGCTCAAGATTTTCAGGCTGTAGTGACCATGATCACACCACTAATAGAATTATCACATCTTTCCAGCAACTGTCCATAAGGCAGATCATCCCAGTCTGAGAGACAGACTGAGACTTTGTCTCAAAAAAAAAAAAAAAAATATATATATATATATATATATATATATATATAAATTTGCCTAAGCCATTTAATGTCTTTAGACCTCAATTCTCCAAACTGTAAAATAAAGTGGATGGGCTAGATTTATATTTCTCACATTTTATGTGCATCAGAATAATCTGAAGGAAATATTCCAATAACTTTTAATTCAATAGATTTTTATAGATTTTATCAAGGCATGTGTAGTTTTAAACCATCTCCCCTAGTCATTCTGATACAAAGAAAAGATTGGAATTATTAAATAGTTTGTAGAATCCTTTCTATTCTAACATCCTTTAGGGTTAAATTTTGAACTAAATGAATTCATAATGGTTCATTGAATGAAAATTGAGCAGACAACTCCTTAGGAGAATCCTGTCGTCACTGAACCAGAAAAATTTTGTCTATTTCATATCCTTATTTTACTTAACTTTCTAATCACGAGAAGCAATGGCATTATCTAACTCTTCAGGTCCCTGAAGCTACTTTAATTCTTTCTCTTTCATTTCCCATGTACAATTAATACTTGTAATGATAACAATAGTTGAGACTTAAGTAGCACATATATTGTGCTAGGAATTTTCCTAAGTGTTTTATTTTTTTATTTTTTTTTTATTGCATTTTAGGTTTTGGGGTACATGTGAAGAACATACAATATTGTTGCATAGGTACACACGTGGCAGTGTAATTTGTTGCCTTCCTCCCCTTCACCTATATCTGGCATTTCTCCCCATGCTATCTCCCC